>VZRZ01004359.1:949402-1055345 GCA_013398175.1 Climacteris rufus | reverse complement strand
GAGGAGGGGGCTCAGGCTCGGCCGGGGTTCGGCGGCAGCCGGGACACCGCAGCGCCTCCTCTCCGCTCCCTCGCCCCTCGGGGACGCTCCCCCTCGCGGCGCGGAGGGCGGCGGGCGCGGCGCGGCCATGGCCGAGGAGCCCAGCGCGCTGCCCTGGTCCATCAACAAGGATGACTACGAGCTGCAGGAGGTCATCGGTGAGCGGTCATCGGGGCGTGCGGGGTGCCCCTCGCTGGGGGGTTGTGAGTCCGCTGAGGGAAGGGGGGGATCCGACCCCCCTCAAGAGGGGGTCTTGTCACACACCCGGCAAAGCAGTGGGACTGTGTGACCGCCCCCCCTCTCAGCCATGTGAGGGGGTCTATGTGTCCCCCCTCGCCCCCGATCTGTGTGGGGGTCTCGGGGACCCTTCGGCTGATGCGGGTCTGTCCCCCCACTCTGAGGGGTGTAAGGGTCTGGGGGACCCCTCAGCTGAAGGGGCTCCTGTCGCACATACCTCGTCAAGGACTGGGACTGTGGGACCCCCCCTACCGCAGCCACGTATGTGGGAAGGATGTGAGAGGATCTGTCTCCCCGCCTCGGGCTGGGGGATAGTGAGGGTCTGTGGGACCCCTCTGCCGAGGCTGCTGCCGCTCCTCATCTGTGTGTGGAGCCAGGAGGGGGATGTGAGTCTGCCCCATTTCCAGGAGGGGATTGGGGTGCTGGCGGGGACACCCCCCTGGCAGGGGTCTCGTCCCCGGCCTCTGCCCGCTGCTCTGGGCAGGGTCTGCGGCTCCTCGTGTCGGGGTGAGCGGGACGGGGTCCGCTTTGGGGGGGCTTTTCTCCCCACCGCTGTCTGGGATGTGCTGGGCGTGAGCTGGTCAGCGGGACTGAACTGCACAGCTTGCGTGGGCTCTTTTCTCCTTCTCCCCCCTTCATTTTGGGGCGATCACACCTCTCAGCAGTTCGGGAGCCCCGCGTTGCTGTGATCCCTGCACGGAGGGTTTGGTAGAGCCGCCGAGCCAGCCTTTTATCCCGGGATTTTGCTGCTGCCGTGCGTTTTCATTCATTGTCCTCGCAGCTCGAGGCCCCAGCCCTTGCTCTCTCCATTAAATGATTTTTTTCTTTTCCTTCCTCACTCTCTCTTGGCTTTAAACTGTCCAGTTACCAAAGGCCTCCCGCTGTACTGATTTATTGGCTGTCTCGACCATTTTGTTGGGGTGTGTTTGAGGGATATATTGCTCGAGGGCGAGTGTGTGACACATCAGAGGTGGTGCCACAGGTGACTCTAAGGTCAGTGCCTCCCGTCTCACCCTCCCGAGGCACGGAATGAAGCAGGAGGTGGCAGGGCAGGCTGCTGGCCAAAGGGTTTTAGGAAGGAGGTTAATTCTTTGAGTAATCTTAGTGGAGTGCGTGTATTTGAAGTTTCTGAATGACGTAGCGCTGTCATGCCCAGGCTTTCCATCTCTGCCTCGTGGGGAGGCTTGGTTTCAGTGAGGGTGGGAGAGTTTGTGAAAATGTTGTTTTAAGAGATTTAATTCTTAGCATTGTTTAAAAGTAGGAAGGAACTAAAGCTGCAGAGTGGGGGAAATCCCGCTTGGTCCGTGGGATCAGGCTTTGTCCTCTGCCTCTGCTCCGAGGGAGCAGCAGTGCTTTAGGAAGGAGAGCAACTCCCTGTAAAGACAGGGAAGATTTAATCCTACAGACCAAGCCTTTCAATCTCCTCTAGAAAACGTGCCCTGGGGAGGAGGACGTTCAGCAGCTTTGAGGAGCAGGAGATACAGGTGTGGGGAGGAAGGGGGAGAACGTGCCACCCATTTCCTGGGGAAAGAGAACTGCATTTGTCTGTGTAGGAAATACATCCTTTTCTTTGGAGAGCCAGCAAAGGGGTGCTTTGTGGTGGCACAAAGCAAGGATTTGGACCTGAGTAGCCGAGGATAGGAGCAAATTCCTCTTTGTAGCTGGGGAGCAGGGCGGGATGGGAACAAAAGGGAATGTAAATACACTTCTGCTCTTGGGAGAACTTGCTGCCGGAGACGCACATCCCACAGCCTCAGAGCAGAGGGATGCCTTGTCTCGTGTTAACTGACAGAACTTGGGGAGAAATCAGCAAAAAGTGTTGAATTTCTTCTGTCTATTTTCCCTGCCCCTCTGCAAACTGAGTGTCTGGATGTCGCCTGCTCTCTGAAAGGTTGTGTTGGCATTTTGGCATGTGATGGGGTGTACACTGAGATGTGTATATTGCAAACATATGGTTTCTCTTTTTAACTTTCCTGTCCCCCCGCCCCCCCTTTACTCATTTCAAACACTGCTGTGTCTGCCAGCGGCCTGGATGGAGATGTGACGCAAGTTTCCTAGCACGTATATGATTTGTGGGACAAAATGTCACTGTGTTAACTGAGCTGGACTGCCTTGCCTCCTGCTTCATGTCTCCTGTAAACCTCAAGGGTTTTTTGGTGGTGTGTGTTTTTTTTTTTTTTGAGCTCTCTTTATAACTGTGGAGCTGTAAAGGTCCTTCAGCACGGAACAAAGAGACGTTCTGCTGTGGAAAGAGATGAACCTTGCACCCGTGCTTTTAAAGGATTTAACTTGTTTCCTGAGGAAAAAAACATTGCTCCTCAAATTGAGAGTAAATTTTGAGCTGACCAGCTCAGCTGTTTTTTCACAAGGAATAAAGGAAATCCATGGGTAGTCAAGTTCCTTAGTTTGTACCATTTTTGCCTTAAAATAGCCATGTGTGGCTTTTATTGGATGTGGATGGTCCCATACATTTCAGTGCAGGAATGGAAAGAGCCAATTTCCTTACCTGCAAAGAGAACTTCTACTGTAAAACTGCCCCCTGATTCTGGCTAATACTATATATAAAAAAAAAGGATTACTCAGCCCTGGGGATGACTCATGCCATTATAAAGGTATGGATTAATATCCGTGTTGATAGTGCTTGGTTAGTGTTAATAACTGCTGAGTAGCCTCCTTGTGTTTAAATAACTTCTAGTGCACTGAATCAAGGAACCTTGATCAGATGAGAATCTGATTTCCTGTTAAAAAAAAAGGATAAAATAGAGGTGGGGTAGAGGAAGCAATTTATAAAGCCTTTCAGTGAAATGTAGCCCTGGAGTAAGTGATAGCTCTGCAGCTGAAGAGAGCCTTTGGAGACACTGCAATTTTTATCTAAAAAGCAGAATATAGTCTGTGCTGTGGTTGTGAAGGTGGTTGGTCTTCTGAGCGTGGATTGCATATAAATTACTTCAGTCTTCTTTTTGAAGCCTGAAAAAAATTGGACCTCATGCTGCTTGTGCTGATCAGATCCTCACACACGCGGGTTCCCCTGGATCTCACAATTCCTCTTGGAAATGCTGGGAGCGGGAGTGAAGTTGGTTGGAACTGGGTCATTCTCATTTTGCTACTTTTCTGGAAAGATGAGAGCCCTGCTGACTGTGGCTGTTTGATTTAGGAGCATCCCCTTTGCTGCAAGCAGCCTGTGCCAGAAACAGGAGATAAATTAGTGGTGGGAGTGCTCCCCTGCTCTGTTGCTGTGCCCTCTCTCCCCTGACAGATTCCTTCGCTGTGATGAGGACAGTGCAGGCTGCAGGAACAGATGTGGTGGGAGTTTCTTATCCCATCACAAATCAAGCCTAAATTGAAATTTGAAGTCACCATTTACAGAATGATTAGGTTTTTTTAATGACTGGAGTTGGGCTTTGCCTGTGAGCGTGTTGATCTTTTGGGGTTGAATATTCAGATTTCTATCTGTGTTCATCCCAAGCCTGTGTGGGAGAAATTTTCTTTTGCAGGTACAGAGGAACTTCTCAGAATTAAGATCTGTGCTCTCCCAGATTTTATCAAAATGTCTGTGGCCGTCCATCTGGTGCTTGTGTAGTTGTCTCATGTGCTGGGCAAGCACTGCCATAGAAGAAGAGCAGCCTGGAGTTGCTTCCCAGGAGTAACCAGAGGCTTTGGATGTACAAACCAGGCTGGAATGGGAGGCTCTTGTCCAATGATAACTTTAGGGGGTTTTTATTCTATTTTGGAGCATGGTGTTCATTCCTACCTGTGGTTCCTGTGTGCTGGCTGCAGCCGGTTTCACATGCCTGGTTATTTAAAACCCATTCAAGAAAATGTTACACTGTACAAAATATAACTGCCTGAGCTCTAAAAGGAGTGTTTAGGATTCAGTCTTGGTGCCATATGTTTTGTTTTAGCATTTCCTCGTGGTTTCCCACTCCTCCCCCCCAGCTTTGCTGAGCAAAATTGATTCCTACACTGTATTCCCAGTATTCAGGGTGGTTAATTCATTTGAAGACTTGCTTTGTGTGCTCAGTTTTTCCATTTAAAGTTGATGGAAAAGCCAAAGTTGTTTTATATTATGTTAAAGCTTATATAAAATTAACTTTAGGCAAATATAAATAAATGGAAAAAAATGTGAGTGATCATTCATAGCACTTGGTCTGCCTGGGCATTGAAACGGGAGATGCTCAGTAAGAGTTTTTCAGCTGCTTGGGTGCAGGACAAACGTATCTTGTGTGATCCCGAGTGCAACACAATAGCCAGGCCACTCCTGCATCCAGGCCACCCTTCCTTTGGATGCCTGACACATTTCTTTAAGGCCTTTGATACCACTGCCATCTGGAATTAGAACTGAAGGGAGGCGCTTTTCACCTCTGCGGAGGTGAAAGCAAAAGGTGTTTGGTTGTGCGTGTGTCTTTGTTTAGAGCTTCTGTTGTCTGTGCCCTGATAGGAAGGAGGATAAAATGCACAAGGAGGGAAGGCTTACAAAGCCAAGCAGTGCTGAAAGAGGCTGGGAAGAATACGTGGTTGTGAGCCTTGCCTGCTGCTTTGAGGGGAGAACAGAGACACATCCCGCTGCTTCCAGCGATTCCGGGGTGTTAAGGAAAAAACACCGTGCAGGGTGTTTCTGTGCAAGTCGTTCACACTTTCCCGTGGCTTCTTTCTATGCTTCCAGTACTTTTAGGTACCTGGACGGATTAATGTTTAACACTTGCATTTCTAAGAATCCCATTGAAATGGTTTCAATGTAATGCAAAGATCTTGGCTGTGCTGTGCTCCTGGGCACACCTGAGGGGTGCACACGCTGCCTGCCAAATGCCTGCCTGGGAGGCTTCTTCCTTCTGCAGCTGATGAAATCTTGAAGAGAATCAACTCTTCCCCAGAACGTTTGTCTATTTAAACTTGGCAACTTCTCCTTTCTTTCTGAGTGTTAGCAGCTTGCCCACTAAGCCTGTGTCTAGAGATGTAATCTTTTATTAAAAGTTGGAGCTCTTTAAAATGATGGCAGTAACACTGGGTCTTCTTGCTAATTGTATTGGCGAGTTGCGATAAAGTGTGTCTTGGTCAAGTTTTTTTGGAAGATTTCCCCTCGAAATGGACAATATCCATCGTAAATCTCTGCAGCAGTAAATTGAGCTGTGGACATGCTAATGGAGTGCTTGTAAACTCGGTGTTGCTAAACTTTCTTAATAGAGAGAGACAGACTTGAGGGCTTTGTGGGTGTAGAAGAATAGCTGTTGGAGCAGTGGAATTTGGCATTGCAAAATCTTTGAAATATCAGGATGCTGGGGCTTTCCAGAGGAGCTGAGCCTATTATCCTGCACTCCCTTTAGAATCAAACAACTGAGATGCAGATACGAAGCACTTGGCTCTCAAAGTCGCTGCAGTTTCCTGTGACTTCACCTAAGGGAGTTCAGCCTTGACATTTCTAAAAAACACGTGAAACTCCGTCTCTCTTCCTGGCAGCCACACGGGAAAGCCTTGGAGACAGGGTTAGGTCCCTGGCTGACACAGTCCAGGCTCTTTATCAGGAGGTCATTGCTCTTGGTGTGTGAGCTGTGGTACCTCTGGTAGGCAAAAAAATTCATATATTAATGAAGTGAGCCAGAATAAGAACAAAATCCAACTTGTCTGATTTAAGATCACTTTGAGAAATGGTTTAAGTACAGCTGAATGACAGCAGGGATCCAGGCACCTGACTGGGTCTGGGGTACTGAGTCAGAATTTCTCATGTCCCTCGTGTGCATGAACATAAATGAAGAGACTGACCTTAGTGTGGAGCTCTGTCAGCTGTAAGTTTGATCCCTTAACTTGTCTGAGTCTGTTGTTTGCTTTGAAACACTGCTCATGAGTGGGCTTTTCATGTTGATCATCACAGCCTGCATATTCCTGGTTTTTAGGCATTTTAGGTGGTCCTGTCACACTGTACAAGCAGGTGGGGCTCCGTGGTGATACAAGTGCAAAAATAAAATATCCAGTATTTCTTTTTGCAACTACTCGACAGCTACAACAACCAGCAATGTTTTTTTTCCAAGTAATTTTTCTCACCACTCCCCAGGGTTCTGAAAGATTGTTGTTTCCTGATGTGCATCACCACACACCGAATTTTTGCTTTACACAGGTTTCCTTGTCATTAAGAGCAATTCCATCCTGGAAAAAAATGCTTGGTTATGTATCAACCTCCATCAAACTAAAGTCTAATGTGCTTTGCAAGGATTTCTGAGCTCTCTTTGGTTCTACACACTGGGAAGTGTGCAGGGGACAACTGTCTTCCACTCTTAAGGGCTTCACTGATCCCTTCCATGAATGAAGCACAGAGTAAATTCAGACCCTGATTCACTCTCACCAAATCACCATTTCAGGCAAATCTTCCTTCCAGCTCCCATCCCTCACAGTTTTATACAGCTGGGACTGTGTGCTTGTGGAACGACACCTTCAAAGTCTGATAGCTCTGTCAAATTAAAATGCATTCCTGAGGAAATGGAGAAAAGCTTCTCTGAATGAGATTTTAATTTTTTGCCAGATTTCAATTTACTGCTCCAACCGCTTTGTCTTGAGAGTTTGGGGTGGGGGAGAGAAAAAATTCTTGTTTTCTTTCATTTCACTCTTCATGCTAAACTGACTTTATAGCATTCTTCCCAATGGATATTTCCTTTGGGCAGGAAATGAGCCTATGTAAATTCATTCTGGAAAGAAAAGGTACAAGCAGCTGTTAAAGAACAGCGTGAATTGAGATACTTCAGTGATCATCTCTTACTGTAGTAAATTCTCCTTGGGTTTTGCCAAAGTTTTACTGTTTTATAGTCATGAATGGTAATTTAAGGACAAACTTTACTCTTATTGCTAGCACCTTGCTATTAATAAAGCTGTGTGGGAGGATGCTGTTCCTGTTTCATCCATGCACAGCACTGAATTAAGTTAAAACTGCAGAGTGGAAATTTGACCTCCAGTACCCACCTCACTTCTGGTGAGATCTGACTGAGCACGTGGCTTGTCCAGTGGTATCCTCTGCTGGCTTGTTGTGTGGAAGAATTGGAGTAGGCATTTGTCTGAGAGCAGAGTTAATTGACAGATTTTGCAGTTCATTAGAGGGGAGGGTGTTGTCAAGTAGGAAAATGTCTACAAAACTAGTTGTGAATGTGGAATTGTACTGAGGTACTTGTGGTCAGGGTGTGAGATTATTGCATCTTGGGGCAAATCAACTCATGTTTTGTAAAACTGAGGGTTTACTAAACATTGGATGGAAGCTCCATAGTTACTGTTGGACAGGTTGTGTATTTTCAGTTTTGATTCATTCAGAGTTAGAATCTTGCTCATTTTCAGTCTTCAGGGGATTTTAAGTCCATTTCCTTAGGCTCTGGGGTTCATTCCAGCTCTTCTGAAAAGGAAGCTTTGAAAGCAGTGTGGAGGGTAGTGGAAAATGATGGTATTTGAGAAGTGAGAGAGCACATTATTGGCTGTGGGATGAGAGCACTTACAGAATATTTGTCTCAACAAAATTCTCGGCTCGGCCGTGCTCTGAGCTGATACCTGTTGAGGTAAGTGGGGCAGCTGAAACTGCAGGTGGGAATTTCAGGCAGGCAGCACAACATTAGGTTGTCTTGGTGGCTTGAAAACTCATAAATTAAAGACTTAAATTAAATACTTCTTGTCATGGAGTAAACACCTTTCCTGCAAAATCCACAGAGGTGGATTTCATGATGCCAATTTTCAGAACAAAACCAGAAAGCTCCTGTCACTTCCTTTGCTGAGACTGAGAGCTAGCAAGGACTCCCAGGGTGGTGGAGTTCAGCTCCCTGCTCTGGCTGATGCCAAACTGTATAATCCCTATACTGAATTAATGAATGCTTGTGCTGGAAATGGCACATGGGGGAATTACTGGCACACGTTCTGTTAAACACTCAAACCTCCCTGTGACCCTGTCATCGCTGGGTGGAACAGCTGCTTCATGGATTCCCCACCACGGAGGGAAGTGACAGTGCCTTGTCCTTTCTAGCACGTGTCTGAGGCCTGGTGGCTTTCTTCCACTGCTTGCTTTATGTTCAGGCTCTGTCTGCAAGGACACTTCCCTGGGAAGGCACAGGAAAGCTGAAGCTTGGTGTTTTTGCTGTCTCCAAACCTTAAATGTGTTGACTGCAAATGTCTCCAATTTGTGATTCCTCAAGATCTGCCAGTGGAAATGGAGTCCTTTGGAAACTCAGTGTTCTGTGTCTTTACCTCCTAGGCCACTTCTTTGTGAACCTCTTTGTCTCTCACCATGCAAGGTAGTCATAAAATGATAGAATCATTATGATAGGATCATTAAGGTTGGAAAAGACCTTTACGATCATCAAGCCCAGTCATTAACCCAGCACCACTGTGTTTGCCACTAAACCCTGTCCCCAGGTGCCACATCCAGACATTTTTTGAACACTTGGGATGGTGATTCCACCACTTTCCTGGGCAGCCTGTTCCAATGCCTGACCACCCTTTCAGTGAAGAAGGTTTTCCTAATATCCAATATAAATCTCCTGTGGTTCAGCTTGAGGCTTTTTCCTCTCATCCTGTCACTTGTTACCTGGGAGCAGAGACTGACCCCCACCTTGCTACAGCCTCCCTTCAGGTTGTTGTGGAGAGCAATAAGGTCCCCCCTAAGAGCACCAAACAAGCTGAAAGGTGAAGCTGTAAGTTCCATCCTTTCACTAAAGTAAGAAATGGTCATTGAGGATGCCAAGTGCTGTCTAATAAACAGCTTGGTATTAACAGCCAATAAATACCTTGGTATTGACTTGCAGCAAACTGTGCTTCGCTGGAAAAAACGTCTTGAGCGTGAAGAGGTTTCCTGTTGAACAACTCACCAGTGCCAATCTTGTTTGAACAGCTGAGAGGCCTGATGGATGGCAACCTCAGCTCAGTTATTTGTCCAGATCCTGAGGCTCAGGATGGTTCTCATTACTCTTAGTTAAGGAATGTAATTTTTAACCAGTGGGCTAATCTCGTGTGCTGAACAGACTAATAGATGCAGAAAATATTTGCTAGATCAAGATATTTAGTGAATAGAAAGGATAATAGCCTTTGAGAGAGGATATATCTGATACTTAAAAGCTTATTTACCTAAAATAACCACGGTGCTATCAAACATCTGCACTGTAGGCAGACAGATTGTTCTATTAAGTGGAACCCCGGCCAAATAAAATATCCTCTATAGTTGACAATTACATTTGAGACAGAGTTCAGAGATAAAGATTGGGAGGGAAGAAAGGAGAACACTGACTTGGCTACTGTACCAGTGCTGTGTTTTGAACCTTGGTAATACCTGATGACAGCCAGCATGATATTTACATTGCTGCATATACCATGAAGGCAACTGACAGTGACTAAAAGGGAAGGATGAACCTTCTCCACTAAAATTGCTGTGTTTGGAAACGAGATGTTTGAGCCTGCTTTCCATCGTGTAGAATTAACACTGCATAGCTGCAGTGCCCTTTAAATTAGCCAGAGATGTTGGCACGAAATCAAATAAATATAATTGGTTTCAAACTGAAAATCTAATTTAGGCATGCTAATAGCATCTTAAGTAAATGTGGCAGGTCACGCAGGACTTGTGTAACTGGCCCTTGGAGCTTACTGTAGTTACAGCCGTGGGCAAAGTGGTCTCAGAGGTGTTCCCCAAATCACCTGGGTCCCTTGGGCACTGCAGGGTGTGTGCTTGGCATGAGGGGGATGTCTGCTGCTCTGGCCTGGCCTGGGGTATCGTGGGGGCTGCGGGAGGCTGGGCCTCCAGCCAAGAGCTGCACCCTCTGCCACCCTGTCTTCCATGCTTTGGTGTTTGCAGTGGAAATGTTGGAGGAATATGAGGTGGGCTGATACTCCTCCCTGCTAATCCTTCTCTCTGATATCTTCTGTAGCCAGTGGCTTTCCCCCTGGTCTTTTTTTTTTCTTGCATCTCTTTTTCTGGTGTGGAGTGTGATGTAGGGAGGCAGGGGAAAGCCTGGTTTGGCTGTGCGTGCTGTGTGCTGGTGACTGCAGATGAAACCAAACAGCAGAGTGACCCGGGGACAGCTTTGTCACATAACTTGCTGACAGGCTTTGCATGGCCAGCCCTATTCCTTGCCCTCTGTTCCAGTCCTGGCCTGTTTCATATTGACAGCCCAACCATTTTCCTTCCAAGCCTGTCACTTGCCTGCTTAGGCTGTGAGGATTCTCTACCTGAGTGTTTGCCGAAGGTGGAAAACAGATGACATTTTTCTGTGTTCAGGGCCTAAGAGATATCAAAAGTTTTATAAGAGAACAATGTGGGGTGGGGTGAAAATTTCCATAAGACTCCCCTTCCTTTCTGCAGAAACCTGGGCATTGAGTGGTTTAGATTACAGTAGCTAAGCTCACTCCAGCTTAGAAATCAATGTCATTTATCTATTCATACTGTAGAGTTCAGTGGGGCCATGGGGAGATGTACCCAGCCGTGGGTATTGCCCATCACTTGCTGATGGCTCTGAAGATAATACTGGACTCCTTACAAGTGACTGGATATGGGTTTATATTCCTTCTTCCAGGTCTGGGATGTGAATTACAGACTTGACCAATAAGTCTGCAGCATCGAGTGTTTCTGTATTGATGGACCACTGGAAGGGAAGGATGTTTAAAAAAGTGCTGGCAGCACTGTGTGGTCTTTGCTGGCTTATCCTTCTCCAGTGTACATGGAACATTGGGAATCTTGAGAAATACATTGTCTTACATGGGCAGAAACCTCTGAGCTCTGGACACGATGTGTGGTTTTCAGTGGTGGTGTGAACTGCGAGAGCTCTCGTCAAGACAGTGAATAACTCACTGTCAGCAAGTTTGGTGCTGTTCAAATGTTTTGGCTCTGTTTCTAATTGGACTTTCAAAATATGCTTCTGCTTATTTTCTGAAATTCGTTGAACATGCTTGATTAATGCTGGAATATCAGTTGTCTGTTGGACACTGCAGGTGCTGACATAAACTGAGCAAAGGCGCTCAGGCTTTGGGGAAGACACGTGATGGTGTCTTAACAACAGAAATCCCTTGTGTTGTGAGTGCTGTTGGAAATCCTTGGCCTCACAACTTGCACAGAATCTCCAACTGCTTGAGCTCTGGCTGTCCTGAAATAAATGATCAGAGGTCATTACAAAGTGATACACCTGCAGTTTAAATGAAACAAACAGGAATTCACAAGTGAAAACCGTCCTTTTTCGTGTTCCTTCTTGCAGTTCTTCAGTAAAAGGTCTGGACTGTAGTCATCAGAGGTGCTGGTGTGAAAGAGAAGTCACTTGTATTTAAGTCTTAATTCTCTGCCTGGACTTGTTAGCCATCCTTGCCCTTTCTCAGGGTGTTATCCAGCACATGCCCTGTGTATTACTGTGCCTGCAGCCACCTTTGGCTTGAACCCAGCTGAATGTTCACAGCTCCTGGCTGTGCTCAAGGTGAGCCTGAACGAGCAATGAACCTGCTGCATTCGGTGATGGGAGTTGGGCTGGACTGAAGGGCGGGGTGACATTTTGACATTGACCACACGGAAATGCAAAGTTTGGAAAGAATTCATTTAAACCAGGGTTGAGCTGTTTTCCTTAAAGCCTTTTTGACAGAAATATGAGGGTAGCCACTGTCTTGTAAATGTGAGAGTTCATGACTTGCATGCACTTAGTGCAGGTGTCTTCATATATAGTATGCACTTATGCTGGGATATGTAGGCAGTGGGGATGGCTGGTTTTCCTCCACCCCCCCATGTAGGCTTGAAAGTTGGCTCCCTCACAACTTTGCAGTTAAATCTGCTTTCACTTTCTGCCTTTGCTTATGCTTCTCTGATTTATTTCTTCCCTCCTGTATTAGCAAGTGTTTCTTTCCCTCTTCTCTACACAGTCTCTTTCCATCTCTGCTGTAGATCAGATGCTGTGTGTCTGGAATGGAGAGAAGGTGCAAGTTAAACCTGGCCTCTACCTCTGCCTTGTGCTGTGGATGTGTCATCCTTTGACTTGTAAAGAAATAAATATAAAGCCCTGGTTCTTCTCTCTATAGGAAACACTGTTCATGGTAAATTTATGTTGGGAATGAGTGGTGGAAAGGTGCCTGGCAGAGAGCGTGGCTGTGTTGGAGCAGCTCTGGGAGGTGCAGGTCTGCCACTCCCGTTTTGCTGGGGAAGGGCAGCTGTGCTCACTCCTGTGATTTTGTAGCTTTTTTGTGCCTTGGCCATGGGTTGCTCTGTTGCTGCTTTAGTTTCCCACAGGTTTCCCAACCAGGCACAGAGCAAAACCATCTGAGTTCTCCCTTGCTGGTTTTGCTGCTGGTTGGGTTCACTCTGAGCAGAGCTGGAAGCCCCCAAGCGATTTCCGTGCTGATTTGGGGCTGTAACTTCACTTCTGCCATTGTTACCACTCTTCTTGCAGTCCCATGCTGAGCAGATGATACTTTGCTGTGAAAGCTTTTTCCTCTCCACAGGTGAGCAGAGTTTTTGCCCCCTTTGTGGCAGTACTGGGAGTATGTCTAAGTCCTATTACAAATTCCCTTTGGTTTTATTGCTTCTATTTGTAGCTGGTATTGTGGGTTGCATCTTCCATTTTGTTGTAAGAATGTGACTAGTAGTGGGGAGACTGCTTGAAAAACATATTCAAGGACCATTAACAGTGTATCACTTCACTCTTCCTGAATCGTGGGGCTTGTGCCAGCAAGACTTTGACATCCAGTGGACTCTTGGTACCAAGTCCTGCTTGCTGGGGAAAGGAGTATTCCCACCCCATGCTGAGTTGGCTGGAAATTCGAGAGTAGGCTTTTTTTTTTTTTTTGTTAGCTTGTTTTTAGAAGAGGCTCATTCCTTGTGAGAGGACTCTTCTCTAGAAGCCTCAAATGAGGTGCAGAAAATAAAGGAATTCCTTTGCCTTCGTAGCAAATGGACCAAACAATGCAGGATCAGTCTGAATTTGCAATCTGGTATTTAATTTCTGGTTTAATGAGATCTGTATTTGCCCTGTGCTCTGTAAGAACACATAAGAAGTTCTTTTCCCAGTCTTGTAGCTTCTTGTTTTATTGCTGTATTGTCCTTGGAATGCATAATCACAGAGCAGGGCTCCCACAGCTCTTTGGCATGAGGCTGTCGAAGAGTTGAGGCATCCAGAGATGGAGTTTGCCTGCAGAGACACAAATACTGAGCCTGGCTTGTAAAGCATTCAAGGTCTGCTGGGCTTTGGGGTACCTGGAACCTGAAAGTCATTGCTTGGTGCAGAGCAGCCTTGCAGGGAAGAGTTGAGTGTTCATTGTTCACAAGAGAAGCCAGGGGCAGGGCTCTGAGCAGAGCCTGCGTCACCAGCGGCTCCCTGGCACCGCGCTCCAGATAGTGGAGGATGGATTCCAGATCTCACTTAAAAATAGAGAGCTGGTGTGTGTGCTGGGGAGTGGTGGGAGCACAGGGCAGGGTTGTGTGCAAGTGTTTGCCTGAGCGTGGTCTAATGCTGAAGGAGACGTGGGATTATGACTTATGGGGGCAGCTGTGGAGAGCTGGACTTCTTCATTCTTAGCAGAGTTGTTGCTGTCCTCAGCTGCTGAGTGGGGAGCTCTAGAAGGGATGAAGCTGGGTTCTACAGAGCTGCATGGTGAAAGGCCACAGTTGTGAGCAAAGCTGGGAAATCTGATTAGTTAGCACAGGGGGGAAAAGCATTACCATGTGGCTGGTCAAACACAGAAACAGCCAAAAATTGTGGAAGTATCTCTTGTTAAAGAAAATCTGAACCAGACTGAATTTGATGCGGAGGAACCTGATCTAAGTTGGGATTTGACCCTGCTTTGAGCAGGAGAGTGGACTAGAGGCCACTAGAGGTTCCTTCAAACCTTCAACATTCATTTGACCCTGGGAAAGCATATTTCCTCTGCTGAGGGAATTTGATACTGCAGTAGGATAAGGACTGATGCTCCAAGACTGTTATAGAACATGTCCCCTGTTGATTGTAACAGCTTTGTGAGCAACTGAGTTACACTGAAGGGAAACTTTCACATCTCCCAAGGTACCTGAAGCAGATTGACAGCTTGGGCAACACTGTTTTGTGAGCCCTCCTTCCATGGAACTACTTCAAATTGCCTGTGCACGTGGTAGAATACTATTCCAGAGCCAGGATTTGATGTTTGTCTTGTGACCATTTGGCAGGAGTGTTCCCATTGCTTAAGCAGATCTCTCTGCCAAGAGGATCTCTGGCTTCAATTGCGTTTGCCTGGGAAGAGGCATCGGTGCAATTCATCCCAGTCTTACTGGGAGAGCTGCACTGTCCTTATGTGGCTGCAGAGATTCAGTTAAATTGGAGACAAATTGTGTAGGAACATGCTTTGTTCTCTGGTCAGTCCCTTGTCTTTCCACTCCTCCAATTAGCCTTGAAATCATTGGTTTCCATTAACTTCATCAGAGATCTCAGAGGGTTTGTCTTTATTTTCAGAAATGGGAGCTTCATGTAAGCTGTGCAGCCATAGAAGGGGTGGTGTCCAGCCTCCCTGATGCTGGGCTTTCATGGGGAGTTTGTCTCAGCTTGAGGAGAAGTTCAGGTACAGGGAGCATGGATCCAGGGGACCAAAGGAGATAACCTGGAAAATCAGGCTTCAGTAACTGAGTGCTTGGGGAGTTTTTTATTTGGGTTATTTTAATCCTTTCAGAGGTTAGTTTTATTTCAGAAAGAGCCATTTCATCGTAGAAACATGAAAGAAGCAAGGGTTAGAAAGGGTATGTTTTCCTCTTAAGGCGGTGTTTTCTAAAGTAGGTCGTGACCCTCTTATGCAGGAATTTTGCAGCTGCTATCCTAAGGGTTGGAACTCTATCTGAGAGCCTACAGAGGCGAAAGCAGGGGGTATTAAGCAGATCCTAATACCCATTTGGGGTCTCTTTCCTCCCCAGCACCCTTCAACACAATGATCTCCTGCTTTTCAGGAATAAAGCAGCAAGCATTTGGCTGTGCCCGGTTCTCATTGTTTTGCTAAGCCGTTGTGTTGGAAGAGATTAACTAGGGAGTGAATTTTCTCCGAAAGCTGATCTTGAGAGAGGCGGAGGGACGGGCCTGAGCACTGACCTTGATCGGAGTCCCGAGGTGGGGAGTGAGCAGAGCCCCCACAGGAGCATTAACCCGGTGCTGCCCACGCCGTGGCACTGAGCCGGCTCTGGGCACAGCACGTCTGGGGCTGCTGGGACACTCGGATTGGCCGGGTTGTGCTTCCCTGGCACAAACTGCCCTGGGGGGATTTCCTCACTGAACGTTGTTCATAGCAGCTCAGGAAATCTCTTCCCACTGTTTCCAATTTATTTGTTACCTGCTCTTAAACTTTACAAAACTTCCTTGACGGACTTTTTCTCTCTGTTGGTGCCATCATCTTTCCCTAGGCTCGTTCTCACTTAGCAGTGTATTCAGCATCCTCGCTGCAGCTTCTCTCCCTTCCTTCTCTTGCCACGCTGGCATTTAATAACAAACGGTGTGGCTGCAAAGGCTCAAGTGCCCGTGTTGCCCTGTGGTGTGAACTGTCCAAAGGAGCACAGAAACCCAGCTTTGTTTGGGCCCGGGAGCTGCTGCTGCCACCACGGAGCAGCTTGCTCGTGGCACATCGTGCTGCAGCTTGGCTTGAGCCTTGCTTGATACCCTTTTGAGATTTCATTGTTTCTGTATAATTAGTGCACCAGAGGAGCTGAAAGAAATGACGAATTAGCAGCAGAGGGGGGGAGCGGGGAGAGCAGGTGGTGATCGAACTAAAGAGAGCTGCCAGAAAAGTAGGAGCAGCAGGGAATTAAATGGGAGGAGTCTCGAGTTTAGATGATTCCCTGCCATGTGCCCAGAAGGATTTAGTTTGGGATTTCATTGCTGTTCAAATAATGCCATACACTCATAACAGATCTGGTCCCTGTAGGCTGGGGCATTGTCCATCACTTAGTGAAAAGCAGTTTTTGCCCTGAAGTCCTGGTGAGCATTGATCCCAGGCTCAAGGGCTGGAAAGGAACTGTAGTGTGAGTGGTCCTGCTTTTAATTAGGCTGTATCTATTGTTTCTGGTAGTAACATCCTAAAAGAGTAAAACACAAAGCTGTTCTTTGTGTGGTGACTTCTATAAAGCCCTGGACCTCATCTTGTGAAGGATTTGGTTCACAGTAGTGATATTGCATCTGGATTGTAAGAAGCACCTCTGCCAGTCTTGCTTACCCAGACTGGGTTTAACTGGCACAGAAATCCTGGGATGTTGTGCTGTGGGGGGAAGCAGGAATATGCTGACACTACTGAGTGTCTGAGGTGCAGATACCGGTGCTAATGAGGACCATGCAGGTAGCTTTGGAGATGAAAACACACACTGAAAAACTGAGGAGTGAAAAGTGTTGTGTGACAAGACAGTCCTCTGAGGTGCACAGTCATATATTCTTCCGGCATCTGGCTCATGTTTGCAGCCTCTATTACTATGCACCAAGGCATCCAAAGGAAAAAATCATAATATTGGTGCTTTGAATGTGTCAGCAGCAACATTTCTTCTGGGATCAAACTCTGTCCAAAGAAATGAAACAATGTTTGTTTTTTGTCCTGACTTCCAAAAGGCTATTGCTGTAGGGAGGCCAGCAGTGCTAGGAAGTGCAAACTCACTTCTGCCTTTTGTCACCACTTCTGTGTGCTCTGCTCTCTTTGTCTTGAGTGTTTTTGCTTCCCCCACCTCCAAAGAAGCAACAGAAAAAACTAGAGAAGCAGGTACTGGGTGGAGAGGAGTAGGTCAGTGCCACCCAGGATTCCCAGTGATGGGAATGCATCTGAGCTGGGACTGCTGCTTTCCTACTGCAATCCTGCAACTACAGGGAGTGTATGTGGAGGTTTCTTTTGGGATGTTTGTGCTGTTGTGTATTTCAGCCCTGCTCCTGCCAGTCTAAGCCAACTCTGCTGTCAAAACCTTCTCCCATTGTGCTTTTTCTGAGCACTTTGTTCAATATCTGCCTTGACCCCTCCATCATCTCTGTCCTTTGCTCAAGAACCTTCTTACAGCACTCAAACTTCGTTTTCAAAGCCCATTGTAAATATTCTCGCTGTTATTGCTGTGCTTTTCCTCATAGCTTTGTTTTGCCTTGTGCTATGAATAGTCTCTGAAAAATAGTGTGTGCAAGTAATAAATGACCTCAGTCTTGAACTTCTTAAAAAGCCATTTGCTTTGTGAAATAATAGAGCTTTAGCATTTTGTGTTCTGCACAGTTTTGCCTTCTGCCATTAAAATATAAACTCCTGAGTACAGGGAATCCTGGCAAGCTGATGCTGTTGTCCAGGGTGCCCTGGCAATGCCATATAAAGTGAAGTCAAAGTCCTGTAGCTCCACTGTAGCAGGTACTGGTTGAAGATTAGAGGAGCAGAGTCCCACAGTTCAGGGCTTTTCAATTTATTTCAGTGTGACTTGGAAGAGAGCAGTTTTCCTGTGTCTGACAGGGTTGGATTTCAAGCTCTTTCCCCCACCTGGAACTCTGAGTTGGTGTCACTTGGTGTGGGAAGACTCTTGATGATGATTGTAGAGCTTCAGTAGCCTTTGTTGGAAGATGAGAGTGAAAGTTTTTGCCCCCAGTTTATGTGAGTGTACAATAAAAAAATCACAAAACTTGCAAAAATGTGCTTTACCTGAATTGTAGATTCTGGAAGTAGTTTTTTATAGTGTTAAAAATAGGAGAATCTGCTAAAATAGGTGTGTTATTCCAAAATGCAGAATAGTTGTTCTCATTTCTCTCAGCCCAAGTGGGTTCAGAAGTGATGCCTGGGATAATAAAATAGCTGCAGGTTTATTTTTATTAGCATTTTTTAGGGATTGGCAATAGGAAGCTTTTGAGCTTTTTTCTACCTATCCTACCCCCTTTTTTATTAATTTGGATCCACTCCTTTCCAGTGAAGTGTGTAAATGTGGGGAACCAAGATGAAGGCACCAACAAGGTGTGCTGTTGATGAGAGATGAATGTTGCAACAGCTTCTGGAGGCCAGCAAAAATGGACTTAACATCATCTAGATTTTAAGTCTCACTGTTGCAAACTCCTTTTGATGTCTAAGGAAATTATGTTGCTGAGCACTCTAAATCCCTACTTGTACCAGTTTAAACAAATTTATAGTAAAACGTGGTATTTTTTTCCCTATTACAGTTTAAATATTCTCTGTCTGCAGTTTTCAACCCAGAAACCGAGGCAGTGTGAGAGCTGGAGCTGAACCTGCTTGAGTGAAGCCTACCTCGTGTCTTTGCATAAAATGAGGAGAGATGAGAACAGCAGTTAGTGCATAAAAATATTTGAAAAATCTCATTAATGTCGGCAGCAAAGAGGGGCTTGTTTTGACACTTTGGGTGAACACATCAGGTTAAAAGTCTGTGAGACCTCAGTGCTGTGGCTTTTAAGAGTAGAATCACTCTTTTCTAAGGCAGCTGGAGTCTGGAGGGGGTTTTTGCTTTGCAGAGCTGCAATGATCCCTGGAAGGGCTCATAAAGATCCACTTGTTTTCCTTTGAGTTGCCCAGCACTTGGATGTGGCGGCTGAGCCAACCCACGGAGCTGCACAGACCTGAGTGGGGAGTGCCTGGGGGGCCTTCACCAGGTTTTTCCTTGGCTCTGCTGTCTTTACTCTGTGGCATTTGGAATTTTGGTGTGGAGCCCAGGAGGTGTTGGTAACCGTGTCCCTTTCCCCGCAGGCAGCGGAGCGACGGCCGTGGTGCAGGCGGCGTTCTGCGCTCCCAAGAAGGAGAAGGTGGCCATCAAACGGATCAATCTGGAGAAGTGTCAGACCAGCATGGACGAGCTCCTGGTATGCAGTCACAACTGTCTGGGCAGTTGGGTTTCACTTGTCTCCCAAATATCTCTTTGCCAAGTGCCTTAAAGCATTTTTTGAGGTGGGCTGAAGGTGAGGGAACTTGAGCGACTTCAGCAGAGGCAGCTCAGTTGTGCTCGTTGTGGGACACGGTGTTTAAAATGTTAAAAAGATCAACTGTTGCAAAACTTCAGACTGTTTGTTTAGAGCTCAGCACTTTGTATAATCCCTTTGTTTTGAACTGAGTTAATGTGCAAGTGTGAGGCTCAGCTGTACCCACAAGAGCTCTGAAGTGTGAGGGGGATCTGGAGCTACATGCTTTCAGAACATTTAAAATTTAAGAGAATGGCTTTGCTTTCTTTTCCTTTCCTGCAGTTCTTTGTGGTTTTTTTTTCCCTTCACCTGTAAAGAGAAAAACTGAATGAATTAGCTGTTGTTCCTAATCTCTTTCTGGTACTGATGCCAGCTGAAGGGATCACTGACATATTACAGGCTGCCATATGGAAACCCCCGTAATTCTGAGTTCAGGACAGAAGGCAGAGTCCTTTGGAGCTGGAGCTCTGTAATTTTCTTCTGCTTTGTGCCTCTTTTCTCAAGGTTATCTCAATGAAAAACAGATTCTTGCAGTAACTGCGGTAACTGAAATTTCCCTTTTCTTATAAGGCTCCTATGCTGCTGGGCTTGGTTTTCTCCTCTCCATGAGTGTTTGAGCTGGTGCCTCTGCAGTGCAGTCCTTGTCACATTCTCCTCACCTTTGGAAGGTCCCTGAATTTAAGCCAGGCAGAAACAGACATTTCCTGTCAACATGGAGGTGTCTCTACTAAAATGAGAAAACTCTTGGGGTAAAACTTTCCTTGGTGAATATTGGCATTGTGGAGATGAGGCCTGGTACCATCTTCTCTTCTAAAGCAACTCTCTAGGATTTTTATAATCCTGCCTGTTGTCCACTTGCATCTTGACAGCTTCTGTAGTGTTGCTCCAGGCACTTGTTTTGGTGATTGCAATTAGAAAGTAGAACAGAGGCAGGGTTTGGGAGTCCTGGCTACCTCTCTCCACTTGTATGATCTTCAGCAAATCACCTGAGCCACAGTTCCACTTTCCATCTAGTGTCTAATGCTATTTTGGTCATTATAGTTATCTGCAAATCTGCCCTTGTAAAGAGGCAAGGCTCCATTCAAGGTGTCACATTTAATGCTGCTGTGCAGGGTTGCGTGTAGGACTGAAGATGGTTTGTGTTCAAATCCTCTTATGGCTCATGCTGGTGTAGGAGATCAGGATCTCTCCTCACACTTGGTCTTTCTGTCCTTATATCAACCCTTGGGATCCTTTTCAAGCCTTTTATGTGGCTTGTCCATGCTACCCTGCCTCTGTTGTGTTCCTGACCATTGTCAGGATGTAGTAATTGAGATTGTTAAGTCTTTGAGTAATTGCCAAATCTGGCTAAAAAGGGTTGGGTTCAGAAAGAGACACTGCAGAGAGTTGGTGTGTAATTTTAGATAAGTACTCCTAATTGCACATTTTAAATCTCTGGCTGACCTGTTCCTCACAATGATTTTTCCTGCAGTGTATTGCTGTTGTCAGCTCTGAGCTTCCAATCTTGTGATGGGATTTGGTGTGGGTCCTTCTCTGGGCTTGGGTATGCAGCTGTAAATATTCCTGAACTTCAGAGTCATGAAGAGGTGGAGAAGCATGAAAATGGATCTGAGCTGTAGCAGCTTCCCCTGGCACAGGTTGCTGAGGTAGATGTGTTGTGTGAAAAAGAGTTTTCCTTGGGTTTCTGAATTTGTCAGTTTATTGGGTTTGATTTTTCAGTGCAAGAGCCAAAAGAATGGAAGTTCCCAATTTCCCAGCTCTGTGTCCTCTTACCTGCACTTCTTGTTATCTTGTTTCCATATCTGCTTCTACCCTAAAGTAAATATTCTCGAGTTTTACAGTCTTGTAGTCTCCCTTCATTGCAGTTTCTCAATTAGTTTAATTAACTTTTTTGAGCAACTACTTCTTATTGGAGGATTGTGGTGTTCCTTCCCCACCAAGCAAAAAGGTAACTGTAGGTCCTTGCAGATTACAGTTGTTTTAAGAAGCAAATGCAAAATAAATATAATGAGTTAATACTGGGGGATGTTACACCCCCTCCCTGCTTTCTGCAATCTTCTTTATTCCTAGAATCTGCCTACCAAGAAGGTAAAACAGTGTCACATTGCTTGGGAGAGGGTAGGAAAGCAGCAAACAGTTCTGCCATCCTGAGAGGGATGGTTTGGTTCTTGTACACCTCTTCCAATATCGTGCTGCTTAGTGGTTGGCACTTCTACTTCTTGGGATGGAGGAGAAGAGGAAGGATAATTTGGACTGGGAAATGCAGAGTAAGGAGCTCTATCACCAGGTAAATGCATGAGTGGCCTTGAGCTTCCTTTCAGCCTAGCAGGTGGCCAGAGGCCAGGAAATCTGGGACCACCTCCTGGCTTGTGGAGATGCCATGCTTAGGGTGAGTAAGTGCAATGACTTGGCTCATTAAAGGTATTGATCTTGATCCTTTTATCTCAGCATACATTTGAGCTGAGTGGGTGGTCAGGAATAACCTGCACACTTTGCATACACTGTATGACATTCTAGGTTAATGCAGTGGATTAATTTATTGCTGCTACAGGGTATGGAAAATGCAGGAAAGCCCAGTTTTGTTGAATCATGAGCAAGTCAAGTCAAGGGCACTCAGCTTTTCAGCTGAACTGCAAATTGCTGGAGAGAATGAAGACAGCAGAGTAATGCTGTGCCTCTTTCTAGCCCAGCTACTGATTAGGTGATGTTAGTCAGGAATTTCAGTGCTTGAGTTTTATCTTTTTCCCTGTACACTTCTGTCTGCTCCCAGATCTTTCCTAGACTGCAGGTGGGATTCAGCTGACAGGGGAGTACAGGGTAGGTTAGAATGATTCTTGCTCAGGAGTGTGAGTGGGAGTGGAGTGTCAGGAGAGGTGCTCAAACACAGGGTTGTCCTCAAATGAGCTTGGACTTTTTGTTTTATTACCAAAGTTCCACTTCTTGTTTGTCTTGCAGCCCACAGCAGTTACCAAGCACTGGTGTGTGTGAGAGCAGTGTGTTTGCTCATGTGTTGTGTGTCCCAGCTGCACACTGCTCAGTGCTGTGTTTTACTCTTTTCCACTGTGGGATGCTGGTTGCTTTGCTGCTGTTGCCAATCCTTGAAACACTGTGGTGTGACATCTGCCTCAAAACAACCATGCCTCCAGCTTTTTTTCTTGTATAAATGTTTTCTTCTTTTAAAGAATTACTGATCTAAAAGGCCTTAATTCTCCCCTCTGTCCTACAAACTCTGTTCATTTTTCTGCAATTAAAGCTGAGTTTTCTTGCATCCAGATGGAGTTTTTTTTCTCCATGAGTAGCAGATGATGTGTGCTGTCAGCTTAGCAGTTACCAGGAATGTTGAACAGCAGAGAGGCAAACACAAGCTATGGGATATCTCACACTGGGCTTTCCCAGCGAGGGAGAACTGCTGCCAGTTTGTTCCCTGAAATGATTCAACAGGAGGCAGGTTCAGGAAAGAGCATGGGAGATGTGGTGGTGATGTTCCTAGAAAAAGTTTCCAAATTCTTCCTAGTCCAGAGGCTGAGAGGATTGGTCCTGACAGGTCTGCACACCAGAGGAGTGAAGCTACTGCTCTTTCTCTGCTGTGGCCAGAGGGCAGCTAAGGAGGCTGAGGGAACAAGCTGAACTGCAGTTAAACAGAAATGTCCTTTAGAATTTCATGGAAATAACCTGGGGAACTTGCTGCCAATACCATAGAGATCAAACATTGCGTGAGATTAAATAAATCAACCTATAGTTGAGAAGGTTAAATTAGATAGGATTTAAAGAAAGGATTATGAACTCCCCTGGTTTAAAGCATAAGCCAACTGTTAACTGCCCAGGCTTAGTCAGAAGTCTCCCCTCTGGGCAGATAATTGTGTAACTGCTTTTTATAGGGTTTTTACACCTTCTTTTGAAGACTTGGACAGGATATTGAGCTGCCTTTGATCTGGCAGAGCGCTTCCTACAAGTGGATTAAGCAGACTATGGGGTTGTTGGGAACAAAGCAGCAGATTGGTGTGGAAGTAGTACAGATGTTTCATCAGTGCCTGTCATCTGATGGGAATTGCCATGATAATTCCATTTCCAGGCCTGAGGACCTTCACACTTGCTCCAGGAGGAAAAAGTCCCCAAGTGTGAGTGCTGGATGTGTAATCTGTGGTCATTTGATCTGCTGTGTTACAGATTTCTTGCATCTTGAGGTTGTAGCTTTACACAAGACTTAAATCTATGCTGGGTACAGCTTGGTTGGATTGTTTATCAAAGAAGCAGCAGCAGAAATCTTCATTACTGGGCTGCTTGAAGTGTAGGTTTGTTTTGGGTTTTTTTTTGTAAAACACTGAACATCAGGATTAATGGTGGGTGAAATCCTGAACATAGAATATCCCCCTTCCCTGGGACTGGATGGGCATGAGCTGGTGCATGTAAAGATCTGTACAGAGGGTGCAGCTGTCTGTGGGGACTGATCCCATTTAAAGCATTGCTGAGCAGTGTGCCCTGGCTATTGATCTGCACAACTGGAAGGGTCGGTGGCAGCTCAGCTGGTGGTGTGGGTAAAGCTGCTTGCTGTGTCTGGGGGAGGAGGCAGGGCACTTGCCCATTTGCTTTTTGGCTGAAACCAATAAAAATGGCCATGTAGGAAGCGCTGCACCACAGCAGTTCATAAACACCTGCTTCCTGCAGTACCTTTTCACTCCTGCTGCAGACTCTGAAAGGGAACAACCATGAATGGGGCTGAGGAGTGGCCATTAAAATGGGCAACTGCTGAATGACTTGCTGTGGGACTGTTTGGTTCCCATCACCCAAGATTAATTAATGGATGAAGCCTCTTTATCCCTTTCAGAACTGTTTCTTTTCCACTGTTGTTCTAGGGCTAATCTAACCCCTCTTTACTCATGCCAGTTTAGCTCCTGTAGCCATTTGAGACAAGGAGTTGAATCAGAATCTCTGATTTTGTCCTTTTTTCCCACCTTCTTTAAAAAAAAAGAATCTCTCAAGCTGGTCGTGGTAGAAGAACATGTTTGTTGTTTTGTTTTGTTTTGTTTTTTAGATATGCTGCCACTTATAAAGGTGAATGAATTATTCTCAATTTTACAGCCTTTCAGCTAAACCATTAGAATTTCACTTGGAGCAAAATGTGAATGGTTATGGCTGCCTGTAGGAGTGGAGCTCTAAATCCTGCTTTCAAAGGATGAAGAGCAGCTTTAATGCCTTATCTCTCAGCTGAAATCTCATGGCAGAAGATTTTTGCCAGCCATAGCTGAAACATTGGTGTTTTCAAGGGGTGATCACATCTGACCTGCTTTGATTTCTGCCCCAGTGCTTTCCTTCCCCAGTTCTTTTGGTTGTGATTGCCATCACACAGAGTAGCCAAGCTGAAAGCTTTCTGGATTCCTCTGAAGTTGCAAGTAGCCACATGAAAGCATTTTGCTGCTGTGCTGTCTCTCTTGAGTTCATGTCAACATGGAGGAAGTAAAACTAAATAAAGCACAATTTTTATCCTTGTATTTGAGAGCAAGTGCCTCTGAAGCAAACCTCAGGGACAGATAAACACAGAGTAGAGGTGATGATGTGAAAAGAAAATACCATTAAGAAAGTGGAGCTGGTAGCTAAAACACAGCCTTACCTGCTCCTATTAACTCAAACTTCAGTTTGTGTCAGTGGACAAATAAACCCTCATCCAAAATAGCACATCTCCAGAAATATGTCTGACTTACAGGAGACTAACAGCTTGCTTATGATTCTAGATTATACTTCACAGCAGTTTTATTACTGTTTTGCAAGCCTTGAAATGTTTCTTTTATTGCCTGCAGAAGTACTAAAAACATTTGTCAGAAGCCCTAATGGAAGCCATGGAGGCATTTAGAGCTAATCCCAGTCTATTTGCTTTTGGTCTTTGACAATACAGATATTTTTAATATCTCGCCCAGGGTGAGCATGTAACCATTTCCAAACCATTGCCTGTGTCTAGACATGTTTTTGTGGGGAATTCATTGTCCATAGCTGAGCAGAAAGCAGAGCAAGATGGGAATTGGCAGGAAGGCTCTCTCATCGCTGAGGCCATGAGTGTGAGGGCTGCTGGGTGCAAGAGCTGCTTGTCACCCACTGCATCTGGGCTTGGCTTGGGGCTCTGTTTGAAGTGGAATAAAACCACCTTTCCACCTTCAAACTTGTACAGAGCAGCCCAAATAAATGCTGGCATTGTTACAGAGGTGTGGAAATCACTGAGATTTTTATTAGCAGTCTTCCAATATGGTTTTGATGCTGAAGAAACTGTGGGAAGCACAGTTGTAACTGGGTTATCTGGGGATACCTGTCTTATTAGGGAGGTGGAAGAGGAAACCTTTGCCTGCTCTGACTTTGTTGTGTTTGAAGAGCAGCAAACTCTCCCAAAAGCTTTGGAAATCTCATTAAAGCTGTGCTTACTGCACACAGCGTGGCTGTTGCTGCATTTTATCCTCTCCTCCTCTAAGCATGCTTTTGAGCAGAGCTGCTCAGTGATCCTTGAGTGGGATTCCTGCTTTAGCTACAGCCCTTCAGCCCTGCATTTGTGCTGCTGGAGCACAGACTGTGCATGCATGACAGAATTGGCTTGCTTTCAGATATGCCAGGAAATCTTTTAACCACAAAGCCCACTGTGGTTTGCCACCATCACATCATTGTATCTGTTGAGCTTGCAGGATGTTGGTACCTTCTTTGGGGGAGAGAAGCAACCAAGCTTGATGTAGCCAGTGTGATACTAGCCTAGAAAACTTGAAAATGAGGTGGGGGTTTGTGGGTGGGAGGGAAAGTCAGCCTGGCTGCTGCTCCTTCTGATTGGTAATAATGTAAAAATACTGAAAATCGTGGGCTGTGATGCAATTAATTATTCAGAGCTGTGCTACTCTGTGTGAGAAATGGATTAATCTGCCTGTGTTACACATCCACTGGCTGACAGAGGTGTTTAATTGCACAGATCAGGTTTGTGATTATTTATTTTCCCTCTTTATGCTTCGGTGCACATGACAGACTTGAGCTTTTTTTTTTTTATTAGCTGTGCTTCCCGGCCCAGGGAGCAGATTGTGGCAGTGAATGAGAGAGGAAGTTCTTAAAAAATAATAAAATGGTAACTATCACAGAATGCCTGAAAATTTCTGTAGTACAGAGCTGCTTAAATGGCAAAGATCTGGTCCAGATCTGGGCTCTTAAGAAAACTTGTCCAGACTTTGTCTCATTGCCTCCTGTATCCCAGTGGGATACACAAATATATATGAAATATGCAATGTTTGTGTATCTTTCTCATATTACTCTCTTGATCTCCCAGGGAACTGCTTCAAAATATTTTGAGCAGTGTAGCTGAGAAAATACAAAAACAGCTCCTCTAGGTCATTTCTGAGAGTGGTGGATTTGGGGCAGGTCAGGCTGGTGGGATGGATCTCCAGTCCTGCTTGCTGCTTTCCACCTTGGTTTCCTCTGGAGCCTCTTGTGCTTGTGTTGTATATTTTAATTGTCAGAGAGTGAGCTACAGAGAGCCACAGAAACCTCCAAAGTTGCTGATTTATTTCCTTTTTGAAAAATGGCTTGACACGAGTGAAAGTTTCCAAGGAAAGGAGCTGGAGCTGTCAGAGTAAGCAGAATATATTGTTTTAGGCCGTATTTATTTTCACTGAGTGTTTTTAGTCAGAGTATGCTACATGGAGATGAATAGCCTATTCCCCACTCTTCAAATATCCTTTCCTGTTTAGAAAGATTCTTCTTTAATCTGCTTGTTAAGTTTCCTGGAAAGTTGGTGCCTCTCCTAGGGAAGCAGAAAGACGAACCAATTGCTTTGGATTCCTCAAATGCACCTACTCCCTGAAAAGCAGCATTAAGTGGATAAATCAACATGAGCCTGTTCCTTTGGAGCTGTGATTGCCAAGTGAAGCCTTGCCAAGGGGAAGCAGTGCCTTCACACTGCACTCAGTCACAGCAGAGCTTTGTACAGGGGCAGGAGGAGAATGTGCTGCTCTTGTGGGGTGTCCCAGACACGGGTGAGTTCTGCCCAGAGCTCTCTTGTGCTTCAGTAGCAGGGAAGTCTTGTGCTTAGGGGAGGAAAGGATCAGGGGCTGAAGGGCCCTTGCTCTCCTCCTTCCCTGAGTTCAGAGCAGGACTGTTGTAGCTGAGAGCAGAAGTTCAGGGGATGGGGGATGAGTGTCTGGGGTGGGTGATGCTGGAGGGTACAACTTGACAGGTTGGGGGACTTGGCTGAAGCACCAAGGCTCAGCTGGGTGCAGTGCAGGGTGCCAGGCTTGGCTCAGTGGGTGGCTTTTGTCTGTGCACAGCCAAGAAACTGGGAGTCTTTCTGTCCAAACTGGTGATTTGTGCTTGCATAATGAAATCAGGCAATGCTTTCTGTGGTGTTGTTCCCTCCATAACCTGGAAAACCTCAACTCTAACCCATAACCAAATCTAAGACTAAGCACAGTCAAAACTCCAAACAATGTAATATCTGGACACATTTTATATTGACCTCCATCTGTAGTAGCCTAATGACTTTCTAATCTCAAAGTGATCTCCCTGTCCTTCCAGTGTGACAAAGGATACAGCTGTCCTTTGTGCCTTCAACCTGATTGAGCTGAGCCATCTGCTTTCCTGCTGGGAAGAAACATTAGGAATGAGGCCTTTTTTTACCCAGAGGCCAATATTTCCCTTTCTCATCCAAATGATAGTCTTCAACAGATTAAGCATCTGTTGCTTAATGTTTTATTGAAAGAAATCAGCATGAACTTCTTAGGTCCCAAACTGGGGTGAATTTTGAGGAATATTGTGTTGTAGCTGCCTGCAGGTGTTTTGGTTACCACCACTTTGATGGCCTTACCAAGGGTTTTTTTTTGTTAACTTTTTCTTCCTCTAGACAGACAGGAAGAACACCCTAAAATACTTTTGGGCTCTAGTGTGATGCAGCCTGAATGTTTAGGGTATGTCTGGATTTACTGCATTTATCTTCTAGGTATCCTTTTTCCTGGCTCTCTTTGTCTCTTGAGGAAGATAACTGATGTTCCCAAGGAGAAATCATCATTGGGTCCAACTGTTAATGTTTTATTTTTCTCTACAGAAAGAAATTCAAGCCATGAGTCAGTGCCATCACCCCAACATTGTATCTTACTACACATCGTTTGTGGTGAAAGATGAGCTTTGGCTGGTGATGAAGTTGCTTAGTGGAGGTGAGTGGTCCAATTTCTTTACCCTAAAAAGCAGCATAAAAACCTGTCTTCCCTCCTTCCCCTCCTAACCTTCACACATTTCATGGAATTGCAGAGTTTTTGGTTTGGAAAAGACCTCTATAATCTGACAGTCCAACCATTACCCCAGCACTGCCCAGCTCACTAAACCCTGTAGTTTCCTGCATCCACTCAGCCCTTTTGGTAGATGGGTGTCTTATTTGCTAAACTCCAGTCAAGTGGGGCCTCCCCAGTGAGCCAGAAATTCTGGAAAATGATGAGAAGTGACTTGGTGAGCACTTCCAGCAGCTCTCAGTACTCCTGGGTGAATCCCATGCACACAGAGGTTTGGGTGTGCCTGAGTGGTGTAGCAGCTCACTAACCTTGGATTTTGGCTTGGATTGTGGGGGTTTCATTCTGCTTCCCTCTTCCTGTCTTCCAGCTCAGTGGGGATGGGTAAATATTAATAAAATGAAGATTTCAACTATATAAGTAGTCATGTTTAATTTCAACCCATTCAGCTCAGAAATAGCTTCTCATGTTGTGTCCATCAGTAGTAACACCTAACTGGCTTTTTAAAAACACAGCCTGCTTTACACAGAGCCAGGGAAACTTCCTTTTTCTGGATTTATTCTCTCAGATGCTGCAGAAACAGCTTTTTTTGAGAGAGTGAGTTTGAAAACTTTGTATCAGTGATGTTTTATTTGATGTCATAATATTTTCCAGGATCCCTGTGTAAGTTACAGTTGAAACAAGAAATGGAATCAAGTTCTGGATGATAACACAAAGGGCTGTTGCTAAATCCTGAGCCTGTCTTTAGGAAGACTTCATTTTCTTGGCACTGCAGTGAAAGGGAATTGAAAACTGAAAAATAAAAAGAAAAATCTCTATCTTCTGCCTTTAAAAAAACCCCCAATTTGTCTTCTCTGTTCTTGGCTTAATTTTGAGGACTGTAAAATAGCAGAAGATGATGTGGAAAAATCTGACTAAACCTGTTTGCTTTTTCCACAAGAGCTCAACAATGACCATAAAACATGTGTCTTTGAAGGTGTTCTTTAGAGAATTTGAGCAGTTCTCTCGGGGGAAATCAAATTTCATGCCAACTTAAGTCTGTCTTAAAGGGCTTTTAATGCCTCATGTGCTCATGTGTCATTAAGCAATACCCTCTGTTTTCCTAGAGGGACATGTAACAGGTCATTAAAGATATGATGACTGTTTGTGTGTGGAAAAGAATCCCCTGCCAGCTTAGAGCAGGGAGTGTTGCTGTGTGTATAAAAAGTGTATCTATGGGAAAGTTTCCACAACACCAGGAAATGGCATTTCAGGGGTGCTGGAGAGGCAGCAGCAATGGGCTTGGCCTTTTCCAGGGGAGTACCCAACCTCTTTGAAGAAAATGCACAGCTGCCTCAGTCACTTCACAGCAGTTTTCTGGCAGGATGAGCCTCATCCTTGAACCTCCAAATATTGGCTCTGTTTGCTCTCAATTTTGTGTGGAGGTGGGTTTTCTGTTTTTTTTTTTGTTTTTTTTTTTGTGTAAGGCTGGGAAAAAGTCAGCCCATCATTATCAAGGCAGCACAGATGTAAAGGCTACACTGGAAAATTTCTGGAAAAGTAATCATTGCTTCAGAACCAGCCTCTTGCTGGTGTGAATGATGACCTGCTTCTCATTTAATATTCCCTTTGAATGGGCTTTTATGTGCTTCAGCCTGATAATTGACCCTTGTGCAGCTCTGGCATTTAGTGGGGCTCTTCCAGTAAGGCAGTGCTAGGAAATCTCCCTGCTCCTTATTCTGCTGCATGTGTTGAAGAGTATGGCCATAAAATGAAAGACAGACTGGGAACAGTGTAATTCTTCCCTCTCCCCAACATTTCTGCGAGTCAGTGTTACATTTTCTCACTTCAAAAGAATCACTGGAAGGCTGGAGGAATTGCTAAAGTAAATAGAAAGACTTTGAGGATGTCCTGTCACTTTCTAAGCAGGAGGGTACTTTGCAAGGTATTTTTCAGCTGTTTTCACTTAATACCTTTTTTATGTCTGTGCTTCAGAAATCTCTTATTTCATAGGCAGATTTTACAGGAGAGTCTTAAGGATGAGAGAAGAAACTTGTGATTGGAGCTTTCTGACTGGAGAGCTTTTTCATTCACTTTTAATGAGACTATTTTCAGTTGGTCTTAGGTTGAGTGATTTATGTAACAAGAGACACTTTTAAAACTGCTTCTCATTCCTATGAGCTTAGTTCTTATCAGTGATAAAGTGGCTCATTTTGCAGTCATCTGTCATCCACTGGGAAAAAATAATGACCTGAGTTTCTCAACAGCAAAAACCTTTGAGCTGGTTTATAAACCAGAAAGCAAAAAAAACAAAGGAAGAAAAACCCCAAAAAAACAAAACCAAACAAGCAAACAAAAAGCTCCCCACCAAAACAAGACCCCAGACAGAGCACAGCCCAATGTTTTCATTCGGTGTAGCTATTCGGAATGTTGATTGAGTGTCATCCCAGGAAGTACATGTGAAATAAGCTTTGATGTCCATTCTGGATCTTTTTGGCTTTCTTGAGAATTTATTCTGGGTAAAAGTTCAGCATTTTATTGCTTCTTTTCTGTCAGTGTATGCTGGTGTGTGATTTCAGGCTGAAACTAGTTTTAATTTCAACCTACAAACACTGACCTTATAAATTTGATAAACAACCCACAGGACAGCCCAATCTGTAATGCAAGCCTTTTTGGTTGTTGTTGGAAGTGCCATTGAATTGACTTCCTGGCTGCAGTCTTTTTGTTGAAATCCTAATCTAATCATACATGCAAGTGCTTCAGAAATGTCTCTAAGGGAAAATGCCCTAAATCCATGAAGTGCTGTTGCCTGACCAACCAGAGGGTGCACTCACAGGTCCCTGAATCACCTGACATTGTCACTGAAGCTGAACTGTTTGTGGATGGGAGATTTCTGTATTGGAAAGTTGTCAGCAGCCAGGAGGTACCATTGGGGAGCAGCACAAGTGCTGATGTGCACAGAGCCCAGGCAAGGCTGCTGGGAGGCACTGCTGGAGCTCTGCCCTGGCAGCACTGGCAGCAATGCAGGGCTGCAGGTGCTGCTGGCAGAACGTGGCTGTGCTGAGGTGCAGCTGGGAGGGACAAGAGCTGCTGCTGTGTCCAGGTACTGACACCCTCTGTGAGATCTGGGGATGAGTGTCTGTGTCAGGTTTGGGAGGTATCTGCTCTTCCTCTTGCCTTCAATAGAAATTGCAGACTCTGTTCTGTAATGATGGAAGTTTTGTAGGGTTCTAAGCTGAGCAGTGTGAACTCAACACCCAAACTAAACTCCACTGGCTATTTCTAAACAACTGCTGACCTGCTCTTTGCCTCCCTGGCATTCTCCTGTCATGAATTTTACTCGTGCCTTTTTAAAGCCTGCTGAAGCCCAGTCCTGCTCTCAAACTCCTGTGGCTTTTTAGTAGGAAGAGGAGCAGCTGTGCTTTTGTTCTTGTGCTTTTACTGATGGTGACCTGCTTGCTCTTCCAAATCCTCTCTGCTTTTAGCAAGAGCTCTCATTTCACAGGTGACCCCAGGCTGTGGATAACTCGATAAAACAGTTGCTCCAATGAAACAGCTGGCTCTGGTGACTTGCTACATCCCACAACAATTTTTACTGTCCTGGCCTACAGGAGATGAGACCCCTAAAATATTTCTAAACTCTGCAAATCCTTTAAATATTGTAACATTTCCACATAGGACTCCTGGGTATTCTGCGCTCTTGGAGGCTCCTAATAAAATCTGCTAAGGAGATTGCTGTGTTGAAATAGTTAAACCTTTTCCAAAAGTTTTCTAGATTATCTAATCAACTTCTTACTTCAGCCTTTGATCTGAATTTCAGAAAGCCAGACCAAAAAGGAGGTAGGCAAGTCTTAGGCCTCCACCAGGGAGTAGTTAGGACATCTTGTTCTGCTTCTGCTGTGTTAATCTCTGATCTGGCCCCTCCTAATTCCAACAGGGAGTTATGATCAAAGCATAAGCCACAGGTTCTTAGAAATCCTCATGTTTATGTTGAATTATTTTCTAAGGAGAGAACTATGCTATTTTTAACCCATCTAGAGGGTTTTAAATTTTATTTGTAGAAACACAACTTAATTTCAAGCAATTAAGGATGTGGTAAGTCAGAAGCAGGAGATGGCAGGACTGCACATGATTGCAGAATGCAGAGTGTGTAGATACATCTCCACTCCTAACTAACAGGAAAAGCATGAAAAAATAGTTTGTCTTCAGGTTTTCTCCTATAAATGTCTTGATCTCAACTACAATAGGCTGTTTTGCTCCTTTTATTGTATTATCTTGTTTTCTGCTTTAGTCTTGTCATATTTCTCATGTATTCATGCATGTACCCTAGAGGGAAGGGGGAAGTGGAAATTTCCTTAACTTGCCCTCTGAGGAGCTTTAACCAGGGTTAATGTATTTTCCTTTGTTTTGTGTAACTTGTTGTTTCCTTTACTTTGGTATTCTCTTGCTGTGTCTGTATTCCTCAGTCCCAGAAGTACTGAATACAAGAGCTCTTCCTTCTTTTGCATTTTCTTCATCTGTTTGTCAGAGACTGACAAGGTGCAGATTTAATCCTTGGCTCTGATGACAGCCAGGCTCACCAAAACCCCTGGCTGATGCTGAGATGTCTTAAAAGAAGCAGCAGAGAATCTGCCAACTCCCCCTTGTCAAAGCTGCAGCATGTTCAGCATCAGTGTTTGTCAGGTTCAGGGCAGCCTGTGGTTCTCACAAAGTTGTGTAGTGATCCCCAGCATTGTTTTCCAGCCTATTTGTGCCAGGTCTCTAAATGACCAATCAATGCAGGTACTGTTACCTGCTTTTTTTTTTTTCAGGTTGGAAATAGGAATATTAAATTTTCCTGTTCTGTTTCCCAGACAAAGTCAAAGGATGAGTTTTCTTTGCATTTAACTTATACTGTATCTTTGTTCTGTCAATTAAGTTATATTATAACATGCAAGATATGGTTTCCATAGCAACCAGCTCTGCTGTACATTTCTTCTGCCTCTGGGGGCATGTAAAATTCCAGCTGGAATTCTCCTGCACTTATCTGTAATCTTGTTCCAAACAAGCTTTCCTTTCTGCTCAGGTTTTCATACCCTTCCCTCCTTCAGCCCCATGTGCTGAAGCACCAAGCAGTGTCACTGATGTCTGTGGATGCTTTATTCCTCTGCTGAGGAGAAATGTCAGTCACAGGCTTCCTCAGTGCCATTCCAGAGGCTTGCTGGTGTAGGAGAGGTCAAGGAATCTGCCCTGGATTTGGAACAGGAAGCCTCAATGTTTGCAGTGTTTTGCTGTTGAAAGTCAATCAGTGGAACAATTAGGACTTCTTGCCCCGAGGGTGTGATTACACAGAAGTTTTCTCCAGCAGCAAAGCTGGTGTAAGGAGTTCCTGGCTGTTTGGTCTCCACCCTGACTGGAAAACTGGATTTCCAGTTACTGCAGTGATCCCATTTACAGTAGGGCTTTGTGAGCAGGTGCAGGGGGACAACAGCAAGGTGCTCCACTGTGGAACTCTAATCTCATTTTGCTGCTGTAGAGAACCTGCTGCCTTTGGAGTAGCACATAGTTCAGGGTATTGAAGGAGTCAGTTTTACTGGCTGCAAGACAGGACTGCTGTTGCTGGCATCCAAGACTGTCCATTGCAAGTGGTCTGCCTGATGTCAGTATCCACAACCTGAATATCCTTCTCTTACAAATCCAGGATATTGATCTGCTGGTGGGTTACTTGTGTCTTCATGGTTCAGGTACTGCTGTCATGGGTGAAAATGAACTGCTTGCTTCTGGAAAGTTGGAACTGGATTTGGTGGATGGTATCAGGCCTTATCAGATATTCTCCAACCATGACAAAATGGGAAAAGAAAACTGTGGGGCTTCCTGCTCTTTGTTCCTGAGGGGCAGTGGAGGGAGAGCAGGATGTCTGTTCCTTTTGTGTAGCTGGACAGACTTCAGTCTGTCTGTGCAGAGTTGGTGGGAGCAATCAGGGCTCCAGAAGAAGTCACTGGCTGTGTGTTTGACCCACAGTAGTTACAGGTTGGGCTCTCTCAGCTGAGGGGAAATCTGTGCACAGATAGCTCCTGTGACTTGTGCTGCCCTTGGGGGCTACTGCATTAGCAGAGTGGGAAGCTTGTGAGTTTGAGCAGAAAACCACTCACCTCTCAATTGCTGTACAGTTTGCACTGGGAGATTGCTCTTTACTAAGTAGATGCATTTCCATGACCATTGGTGTCAGAGTAAACTGAGAGACTTCCATGGTGAATGACAAGTCATGCTAAATGCTTGATCAGGTTGCACAGTATCTCGTGGGCTTGCTGTTTCTGTGCTGCACAGTGTATGTTTGATGGGCAGGAGTTTGTTTTAGCTGCATTTTTTCCATATCAATCACTAAATGTTGTGTCCTTTCCTCTGTCTTCTGTTGGGCTTTGAGATCAGTTGCTCATCACCAGATTTCTTTAAACATCCTTGTTAATGACAGCATTATTTATGTTTATGGTTAGACTCCAGCTCTGACCCTTTTCTCTGTGTCTTGTTTTGTCTTTTCTTCATATGTGGCCCCTTCTGGGCTTGGAAGAGCTTTCCAGTCAGCCTCAGCCAAACTTCATTTCCTTTTTTTTCTTTCTCTGACTTAGGGCTCACCTTCCTGTACTGTGAGTCTGTACTTGCTACTTGTGCATTTTTAATGAGAAAAATCATGAGGGACTTGTTGTAATCAAGCCTAATGCCATGGATAATACACACCAGAGTGCTTCATAGCATTCTCTAAAATAGAAGTTTGATTTTAGGGAGGAAGTCAAAGATCTTTTGTTTTCTGGAGACATTGTAGTGGATTGGTTTTCTCCTTGAAAATCTTGTAACTTCTTTGATACTGAGTGCCTTATTTGCAGTGTGAACCTCATCTTCTGGCCACAAGAGTCTGTCTTACACAGTGAGATTGGGCAGTTTGCACGTGGAGCACAAATCCATAGTGAAACTGCATTTAAGCAGAGATCCAGCTGGGTTTGGATGTGCTCTCACTTCCCCAGTCCCTCCTAAACTGGTTTGGGAGCTGGCTCAGAAGCTGGCAGCATCTACAGTCATGCTGCTGTTTCCAGGCAGTATGGTCAGTTTGTAAAGCACATGCTCTGCTGTGGTTTAGATCCTGCTTCCAGTTCAGCTGAATTAGTTTCCACTTCATTTTAGCAGTTGTTGTATTTTGTGGATTGGGAACAGGCCTCTGTGCAAAACAGTCATTTTCCCCCTTAGGTTAAGGCTGTGGCTCTGACCCACTGATCTGGTGGTCCAGTACAGTGGAGCTGGTGTGGGAATTTGTCTGCATCCCAAGGCAGTGGAGGTCTCACCTGGAGTGTGTCACCCACTAAACTGAGATCCCTGGGATCAGCTCTGCACTGAATTGATCAGCCAAATGCTGAAATCCAATCCTGGCCTTCTAGCAGGAGGTGCTTTCCTTAATAGCAAAATTCCCATGACTTCTGCTTTCCAAGTAGCTTCTACCTTGGCTGTGGGTTTCTCTTTGGGGATCTGGGTATTCTGTTGCTCCATGCCAGGATTCTTGAGCCAGAATGCTGGAACGTGGCACAAAGAAGTGCTTGGAAATGCAGCTTGGCTTTGTTCTTTGTATTCTGTGATGCTGTGCTTTATGAAGTTGCAGTTGAGTTGTGAGTCAGAACCAACTCCCAAATTTATTGATTTTTGAGGTGGAAAAATCACAGCTTCATGATGTTGTGGTGCCAGTAACCAAACCCTGAGCAGAGAAAGTGGGATGATCCTAAGAACACTTTCTCCAACAGAAAGGTGGCTCTTGAGTTGCTTTTCTGCTGTTTCCTGCACTGGGTGTTTTGCTGATCCCTTTTGGCTGTTCTCCTTTCTGTAGATGACTGGCAAATTCCCCCACTTCTATGAACATCTAAATGTGAAAGTGGTTTTTAAAAAAATATGCTGAAAAAGTGTCAGGCAGGCCTGGGAGCAGATCTAGCCTGGGTTTGAATCAGCCTTTTCACAACCAGGGCTGTCTGTGCATGCCCTCTTGTCTGTCTCCCCTCCACCCCCTTTTCAGGGTTAAATACAACCTCCAACTTGGCTAAATAGAGGAATTTTTTTGACCAAATGAATTTGAGCACCATATGATCTGCCTCCTCATGTTCCCTGAGCCCTTTGCAGGAGAAGGGAAATGTTTGTGAGCAAAGTCTGCTAACAGTCGTGGGTGGAAAGAGGACAAAACGAGTACGTGAAGAATCACATATTTTCACTGGACTTCTAAAACAAGTCACAGTTTGTTCTCCAGATAAAGGCACATTTCAGAGGAAAAACCTGAACAGTGAAAGTGGAGGGGCATTTTTGGTGGTTTTTTTTTTTGATGCCACAAAAATTCTTGCCCAGAATAAGAACCCTTGAGGTTTGTAAGCATCTGCTCTTTAAGCTTGAAGGTTGAAGCCCAGGTGAGTCCTCATGGCACACAACAGAGGATCCTTTTCTCAGAACATAAAGGTGAGATTTCAGTGAGGGGGTACCTGCTCTGACATCTGAAATTTTAGTTTCCTTCAGTAGAGACAATCTTGCTCCAATGCAGGGAGTCCAGTGTGTGTCAGACACCCTGAGTTAGTCTGGGTGAAACCTCTGGCTAAGACCCATGTCAAAACTCACTAAGCATGAGAGTGTTTCTCTGCTTGGATGGGGTAGAGGAAGGCTGAACACTGAGTATTCTTGCATAAAATGTTGGGGGGATGTTATAGAACTTCATTTCTCTATTTTTTTTTTCATCTTCCTATGGATATTTTTTCTATTTTTGTTCATGTCTCCTGTGTTAAGATTGTGTCCTCTGCAAATATCTTGAACCAAGCAAAGATTTGTTGGTAAGAGAGAGCTGGAGGTGCCAATCAGGTCAGCCAGGGAGCTGTTCTAATTGCTTGCTGCTGGCAAAAGATATTTCTTCCCCCATTCACAAATGTTCCTCCCTCCTTTCTATCTTTTTTTTCCTCTCTGTTGACTCCAAAAGCTCATCTGTTCAGAGGTTATGCTCACTACAAACCAAGTTACCCCTCAGTTTATTTTCAGTGGGTTTAGTGGGTGTCTTGGTGTTCAGGTGAGGCTGGTGCCAGTGGGCCAGAGAAGAGGGAGAGTGGGAATCCTGGCTGTCCTGGCTGCAGCAAGCTTTTGAATGAGCTCAACATATCCTGCTTTACACCATCTAAGGAACAGTGTGCACCTATGTAATTGTTTCCTAGGCAGTTTGAATTGTGCAAAATGAGCCTTTCCACATGGTGTTTGTATTCAAACCTTGCAGCCTTTGCTTTTGTAGGAGAATCCAAAAGGAAAACACTTTTGTGGGTGAAAACCAATCTGCACAATTGTTTTTGGCCTAGAAATTCAGTTGGGATAGTTAATAAAATAAAATAAAGAGGAAAGGAGTTTTGTCTACCTGAACCTGAAAAGTTAGAAGAAAATCAAACTAAAAACCTCCACTGGATTTTCCACTTGCTTCAAGAATTTACAGGGTGAAACTTCTGATTCCCCCATGGGCCAAATTCATGAGAGGATATTTCTGTCCCTCAGATCCAAAAATAATTTTCTCTTATGTTTTTTTGATTGTGAGTTAGGAAGAGTGAACTTTTCCAAGCTTTTCTAAGACTCAACTTTCCTGAACCAGCTGAGTTAGTACCAGGATGTTCTTTCCCTGGAAGCTTCCTGTTCAAAGACAAGCAGAGGTGGAATTTGTGCTGTGCAGTTGTGCTTTTCTCATTCTTTAAGAACTTCCCAGCACTGCTGACATTGTTTGTGCCCGTGGCTATAAAAACCCTACAGCTCCCTATGCAGTCATTAAACCAAGTTTGAAGGGACTAAATGGCTCAGGCTTTGGAAAAGAGGCTTAGCCATGCCATGCTGGAGCAATAAAAAGTTCTGAGAAGGCTGTTCAGTGCAGATGCAAACACAGAGTGCAGTGCCCAGTGTGCAGGAAAAGCAGGACCTTGCACAAGAGGCTGTTGCAAGTCATTGGTTCAGTTTGTTCCTGGGTGCAGTTTGAAGAAGTGGTTTGCTCTGGAAAGGATGGTTTGTCATGGGAGATGATGTAATTCACACCATGCTTGGGAGAGAGACTAAACATGCTTCTAGGGAAGGAGCTAAGCTATTCCAGTTTTGTACACAGGGAAGAAGTGACTTTCTGTCAGAATTCAGGCTCATTTGTTCTCTATTTAATGATTTCCACTTTTTTCCCTGTTAGGGTGGTAGCAGCCCTTAACAGATTAGGTTTTTCCTGCTATTCCTCTGCACAGAGTTTGTAGGAGCTGAAAAAGAGTGCTTAATTTTATCAAGTTGTTCCCTTCAGCTTGTGAGTCCTGGCAGCCCCTTCCTTTTTCCATTTCCCCCTTCAGCTTCTCCAGTACTCAGCACTAAACCAGCTGTAGTGTCAGTATCTGCTTAAAAACCTTCCAAGAGACCTGTGTATGTAGATTTTACATTTTGGACTTCCAAGAAGTCCTCAGTTCCTTGTGATCACAGGGGTTTTACAGCCCACCTTGAGGATCTGCCCCCAGGGCTGCATTGCCTCTGCTTTCCTACAGCAAAGGCTTCACCTACTGATCCTGCCCATCATCAGTGAATCCCTTGAACTTGTATATTGAATGATGCTAAATTATTCTTAACTGTGAATCAGTTCTTCTAGTGTAAACTAAGATGTTTAACTCTTCTCTAGGCTCTGTTTTGGATATTATCAAGCACATCGTGGCCAAAGGAGAACACAAGACTGGTGTCCTGGATGAAGCCTGTATAGCCACAATCCTTAAGGAGGTGCTGGAGGGGCTGGACTACCTGCATAAAAACGGGCAAATCCACAGGTATTTTATGTTTTTTTCACCTTTGTCATAAAATATTATTGAAACAGAGCAGCTGAGCACAGTGTCACCCCACAACTCGCTGTGAGGGCATAAAGAGAGGAAAGTAAAGCTGGGAGCTTAATCAAAATACAGAATTCAAATGTCTATAGCCTATATTCTATGTCTGTATTCTATGACTAGGTCAAATTTGGGTAAACTTTGGGGTGTTGAAAGTTCTGATATAGAGAATCTCTTTCTAAATGTCAACATCCAGCTGCAAAGTGTGGTTGATGGAAAGCTGGAAAACTTCAACTGGTTTTGTTTCTTGCTGAGCTACAAATCACCAAGAACACTGCATAGGCAGAGTTGAGCAATTTAATAAAAATCCTTTGAGCCCTGATTTTTTTTTTTAAGTTTAACTGCAAGATCAACATAATGAAATTTGAATTTGGGTAATTTCATTACAAAAGAAAAGAAAATAAAATTAATGGAAAAACCTCTTCTGCAGGCAAAGCCCAGTTAACTAATGGCCTGTGATTTGACAGAGCACTGAAATGTGGGGGTTTCTGTGCTGCTCTCTTGTTTGGGATATATTTTAAAATCATATTTTCCTCTCTCCTGGTGTCAAGGAGTGGTGTAATTTGTTAAGAGAAGATGCTAAGTCAGTCTGCTGTGCATTGACAAGACTGAGATTTGCAGTCCTAAATTTGTGCTGACAATAGACTATACTGCTTGTGGGTAATATACACAATCCCAGCCACAGACTGCTGCTGGAACAACCTCTTCTTTCTTGGGAATTTTGTGAGCTTGGCTGTATCCTGGTACAATGCCATTATAAGCATTGCTGCTGCTGTGCTCAAGTAACTTTCTGCCCTCTTAGAGCTGCACAAGAAGAGGTAATTTTTTACCAAAATGTTCTTTTAATAAGAAAATCCAAAAAGTATTTATTTCCTATTTGCAGTCAAGCTGACTGGCTTTTGTAGGCTATTTTGGATTAAAAGGAAAGGAACAGTTGGAAATAATTCAGATGGAATCCTTCTCCCTGACAGAAGTCTCAAATTTCGGTTTCCAGTCTCAATCAAATTTCTGATTTAACAAGAATCATTGTCTTCATTGGAGACAGTTTGGATTTCATAGCTGGCTGCTTAACTTTGTTTTTTAGAGATAAGACTTGAGGCAGCTCTGGAAATTGAGAGTACAGTAATAAACCAACTTAGTTGCCAGTTACCTGGTAACTTTTCACTTTACCATAAGTAATTGGCAGACCTGTCTTCATCCCTGACCTGCAGTTGGTTTGCTTGGCTGACTTAGTTCATCTTCTGGTCTAGTGAAATAGAAATATTTCTGTTAAAGCAGCAGAAACCTGTTAAATTTCAGTTTTTCAGAAGATATTGCATCATGTTTTATGTATTGAGAGAGGTGGTTCTCCATTTGGCTGGCTGGAGTGGAAAAGCAAACCTACTAAATGTGGTAAAGATTAGAGAGAATATATTTATGTGTGTGGTGTGGGTTTTTTTTACTGCACTCAGCAAAAATCCCATGTTCACAAAACTCAAATTGCTTGGTCTGAAGAAAATATGATTCACATTGAATCATTTGGAAGGGAACTGGACCAAACCTGCTGTGACCATTCCCATCCTGCTCACTGGAGCATTTTGCCCATACTTCAGCAAAGGAATCAGAGCTGTGTCATTGCTGCAGCTCAAGGTTGTGGTTGTGCTCCAGCTACTTTACATGTGTTGCATCCCTGTCTTTTGGGGCTGCTCCAACAATTGTGTAATATTTTATTATAGAAAAGGCTTTGGATTATCTCATTGTGTTGGACACAGTGGTCTGGGAGCTTTGGAGAAGAGGGATGCAGAAGGAAAGTTGTGTGCTTTGCTACCTGTGATGCAAAGCTGTTTCAGCTGTTGGCCCAAGGCAAGCTGGCATGCTTTGAGGGATGAGACTTCCTTAATGGACTTCTGTGCCCCATTTTATCCAGATGTGTGTGTGCTGCTGAGGAAAACACAGTTTAAAGTTGTAGTGCAGCTGGGATCTTTCCTCATCTGTAGGAATATCTGTCTGGTTTTCCCATTTTTGCTTAATGCTAGGGGTCATAATGTTGGTCATGCCTGATGGGAAAGGCAGGTGGAAATCTTGCAGCCATGCCTGAGATGCTCTGAGAGGAAGTGTTCAAAATAACTGAACTTTGGTCCCCTGGGTCAGCTTGAAGTATCTGGCTCTAAAGGAAAGCACATCAGGTGATGGCTGAACAGCAAATACTGTGTCTGTAGTGTGGGGCAGCTGTGCTTGGGCTGAACTTCGAGCCAGAGCAAGATCAGCTGTGAAGGGTCAAAATGGAAGGGCTTTGAACAGCCAGCCCCAAACAAGCAGCCATCCAGCAGAACAAATGTTCAGCTGGTTCTGCTGAATATCCCAGCTCTGTTGATGTTACACCTTGGAGACAACAACTTGATGAAATTAGAGACACAGTATGAGTGAATGGCTGTAATTAGCACGTCTGAAATTGGGCAGCCAGGCTGGTGGCAAAGCCCAAAGGATGAATATTGGGACCCAGGTGTAACTTTGTGGGTGCTGTCGACCAGAAGTGGGGCTGTAAATCATCAGTGAGATCAGAGAACATATTTCTGACAGTGGAACTGCTCCATACTTCTAAATTATGCATCATCTTAAATGGGCAAATGAAGTGAACATGTGAAAAACTGTCTTAGTGAAATTTTGCTGCTGCTGAATCTTACTCTGCCTATGCCTGCCTTGAACTTAATGCCACTTCCAATTAAGGTTTGGGGAGCTGGCTTGGCATGGAAGTGTAAATTCCTGCTTTGGACAGGACAGGAGTTTGACAATATTCTCTAGAGGAGACTAGAAAGCCAAATATCCAGTGAAGGCTTAAATTATCATTTTTTTCTTGTTTACTTTCCTAATTAACAGCCAGAGCAAGTCTGAGCCTTGAATAGATGCCATTGTTCAGGAGCAAACACTGAAGTCTCCCACATTGCCCAAAGTGAGCTGCTTCTGCTTTCATCTTGGGGGCTGTTGGGAAGTGCCCGGGGCCTTATGGCAAAGACAAAGGAGGAGGCAAAATTGGTTTTATTTTAGTGAGACACTCTATACCGTGGTAATGACTGATCACAAATGGTCTCCACCTTCCTCCACAACCACTAGTGCCTCTGAGACCTCGTTGCTGGCAGCTCCCTGCCCTCCCTGCCCTGTGTCCCTGGCTGCCTCTCCCCTGCCAGCTGCCGCTGTCCCCGATGTGCTCCCTGCGCAGCGCGGTGAGCCCAGGCAGGATCTGAGATCCCGGTGATCCGGCTCCTGGGGAGTGAGTTAAGTACCTGGGCAGCAGCCAGGCTGCTGAGGACAGAGGGCCAGCCTGGGAAGCCTTTGCAGGAAGCTTTGCTGCTGGGGCACAGTTCTTTCTGGAAGTCAGACAGCACTGGCTGCTGGAGGGGTCGCTGCCTGGCTGATCTGGGCTGGGTGACACTCAGGGTATGTGGTACCTCTTCCCCATTTGGACTGGGATTCCTCTGTGTCTTTGGGGATTAGCAGCACTTTGATGAATGACTTAGAGATAAAACCAAAGCAAAACCAAACCCAAGAGGTTTTATTGCTTAAAAAGATTTGTTGGAGGGAAATTTAAGGCTTTTTCAGGTGGTGCTGTGTATGGCAGGCTGACAAATGAATCATACTGATTAACTGTTACAAGGTCTCTCTGTCTTTCTCCCTATTTTTATCTCTGAGCTTATCTTCTGTTCATGATTAGCTGTTGTGTAACTGAATATTTTAGTTAGTCCAGGTGAAATGATACACTGCTCAAATATAACCAGATTCTCCAATTGCAGCACAATAAATGTGATACTTGCCCGCTTTTTTGTAAAAACAAAAAAGCCTGGGAAGTGGTTTAGGGTTGCATGCATTTGAACTATTGGCATGGCAGCAATCCAGCTATTAGTTTGTTTGCTGCTCTGCTTCTTACAGGGTGAGAGGAGCAGCAGCACATTTGATATGCTGAGTTAGATCAGCCATACAGAATGTTTGGGGGTTTTTTGGTGTCTTTTCAAAATCAGAGTGTGGGTAGCGGGGTGCTGGGGCAGCTGTTTGAATGTGGCTTTGAAGAGACCCTGGAAACAATATTCTTGTTGTGCTTTTATGCCAAGTAGATTCACTTATTTTTTTAGACCTTAGGGTGGTTTTGACAGAGAATCAAAGTTTAATTCCCTGCCTCTTTACCTGTATTAAGAGTGAATAACTTCTGTAAAATGGATATCTCTATGTGAGCACATACCCATCACCAATACTTCTGTGGGTGATTTTACAGGAGCTCACTGCCAGTAGCAAGTTTTGGGTTTAAGATGAAGGAGCTGATGGATATATTTTGGCAGAACTTGACTGTCCTCCTGGATTCAAGCTTAATTTTCATGCAGCTGATTAATACATTGATAGTCATGCTGGCAGGCATTGTGGTTAAACTGGATTCCAGTGTGCCTCTGAAATGCTGTACTTTCATGTTTCTGTAGGAATCCTGAGGGAGAACTCCAAGCCCTCCTCTCCACTGTGCTGTAATCTTGCTTTGGGGAGTGTGTTTTGGAAGTGAAGTTTGGTAGGGAAGGATTGAGGATTGGATAATGGGATGTGGAGCCTTTCCACCTCTAATTGCCTGCTTGATTTGAAGTCAGGACACAGTAATTTGAAAGTTGGCTATTTCTTAGCTGTGGGACTTTGAAGTTTTTATTCAGAGAGGTGCACTTTGGTTTATTTTCTCTTATAATATGGGGTGGGTAGAAATAACCTCTAGAGGTGATAGCTAATATAAATTTTGGAGCTTTAATTGTAAGCAATTCAGAAGCCAGCAGAATAGAAATGTTACTCTTGGGTGTCTCAGTGGGAAGGAGCACAAGATGCTGCTCTACATTGTACTTGTTTCCCCAAATAATCACCTTGCTGTGCAGTGTCAAGGGCCCAAGGACCACCAAACCCCCACTCTCTGTACAGTTACACTGGGGATGTATTGTGGTGGTTTGGCAAACCAGCACATTTTCCTGGTGGCTGTTTCTTCCACTGCATCATCCAGAAATTCATTGTTAAAAAAAAAATAAATAAATTCCCTGTGGTTGCAGAGAGATAATATGAACCAGATGTAAATCCCAAATCTGCAGACAGCCAGAAACAATAACTCCTGTGAAGACAGCTTTGCTCAAAGTGGATAAAGACAGTTTCTGCTCTGAAGTCTGAAAACCTGGGCTTTAAAGCTCTGAGGGTAAATCTGATTGCTGCTGAGGTCACAGGGGCCCTGCAACAGCTCCAGGCAGTGCCAGTGCCCCAAGCCTTGGGAATTCCTGGCACTGCAGGGGCCCAGCTGGGCTCCCAGGGCGATTCCTGGAGGTGTGGCTGTTGCACTCAGGTCTTTGTCACCCTGTCCCTTCCCTTGGACCCAGGAGCTGCCTCTGACCTTTGTCTCTGGGTGTCCTGCAGTTACTCAAAGTAACTCAGTTTAGTCCAAAGGAAAACCAACGATTTGGTAGAACTACTCTGGCCATGTACAAAAAGGAGTTTTTAGGTTTTTCCCCCTGCTTGGGAATGGGGATGAGAAGCAGAAAAATTACAATGAAGAGTGAGAAACTAGAGGCTGGGTAATCTTCCAGAGGTTCAACAGCAGTGACAGGTTTTGGTCAGTGATCCATGACTGAGTTGTACACTCAAATAATGTGGTTTCTAGCAGTTCTCAAATTGTCAAGTGTGTTTGAATTTGATGTGTTTCCAGGGGGAATAATCATTCACTTGTCTGCAGCATTAAGTGTATCAAGTGAAAATGTAACAGGCTCTTAGCTTTTACTCTGAGGAGACCAAGTGCCATTCACACATGTGTACAACACTTGTTTGTGACATCTTTCTCATGTCAATGCCTTTATCTGGTGTAGATTGCTGGGATTAGATCACCCAGTATAGGCTCTTGTAGCAGCTCTCCAGCAGCAGAGTAATTGTTTAAATCATCTTGTTCCTCCCTTCTGCTGTGATGATACATGAAGTGAAGAACTCACTTCAAAAAGATGGCTTTGGGTATTGCTCCCTGTTTTGGTGCAACAGAATTTCTGGCCTTCATAGATCCTAAAAACTGCAGAAGGGGAGATGCCTTAAGCATTTATTCAGACCACTGCAGTCTTTTCATTCATGTCTTATGCTAAAACACAAGAAAAGGGGCACTTGCTAAATTTATGTGGTAATATATTAAGCACGCTTGAAAATTTTGCAAGGCTGCATCAGAAATTGGTTTTGTATGTTTACTAAATCAAATTACATCCTACCTTGTGGAGTTCTAATAAAACTGATATTAAAAAGTGAATACTTACAAAACCAAAAGTGGCACAAAACCCACACATATTTAGGGCAACAAACAGAACTGCTACAGAGAAATTTATTGCTTCGTGGTAGCCTGGAAAGCATCACCAAGTGAGACTGGGAGTGCAGAGAGTGCTGTTTCCATTGTACAGATACCTGATTTTGTAACTGCTTTCTCGATTTTATGGGAATAACTGGATGAAAAAGGAGATCTTTCTTCTTCCAATGCTGATCATACTTAAAACTGTTGTCTTACAGATTTTGGAGAAGGCATTTGAGCTGTCAGGTCTCTTGTGAGCCCTGGCTGTCTTGGCTTTCTCCTCCATGTGAAGTTGCAGACGTGGCTGAGCAGGAGCTGTGGGTGCTTTGTAGGCTCTTGGCTGCCATGGGGGATGCCTTGGACCTTGTGTTGTAGAGATATACTTACTGCTTCTCCAGAACAGGGGTGCTTGTTGCTTTTTGAAAATAGAGACCTTTTGAAGCTGCCCTATATAAATTTTTTGTGGCCTAATTTGATCCAGGTTGGTTCTGTATTTACAGGAATGACCTTTCATCTTTCCATCATGGCAGGGAGATGTGTGAATCACTGACACTCCTGTTTCTTCTGCTACCTGATGCATCTTGTACTCAAACTGGGGTGGTAATTTTTGGGAAATTCCTATTTCTGAGCACTCCAGGAACTTGTTATGACACGCAGGAGATACTGCAGCATGGTGCTGTGTCACTGGTATTGCCACATGGAGCAAACCCACCTCCTTCCACATGAAATATTGGTCATGAAATACTGAAATAAGACCATGTTATAACTTGACTGTTTTCCTCTGTTACCACTGACTAAGGCAGGGTGTCCCAAAAATATTTGTCCCTCCAGGGATAGGGAGAGACCTTGTGACTCCACAGCTTGCGCTGTGTGTTTTGCTTTTCATGCAGCTGCTGTTAAAGGGTCTTTGTGCCTTGTCCCCACTGCAGTCCTTAGGAAGTAAGATCAGGAAATGGAAGGGCTGAATAGATGAATTTGTGGAAGAAATCATGGTACATTTTTAGCTGCTGTTCAGTGTATGAAAACTTGATTTTAAAGCCTGCTGGGCAGAGTCTTTTCCTTATACAAGAGAAAAAAAGCTGAAATTCTGACAGAGTAGGGGAAACTTTAAAAGTGGTGTGTGAAATTGGAGATGTAGCTTTCCTCTTGCATTAACTGCTGAAGGTTGTCAGGAACCTGGGTTTTTTGGCAAATGCTCCTTGCCATGAGCTGATGTTACAGCAGGGATGTGCTTTGGGGTGAATGTGTGAAGCAAAAGCCTCTTTTGCAGGAGGAAGAAGTGGGGCTGTGAGGGTTGGTATGATTAAATCATCTCCATGTTGGGAGGCAGGACTAGGCCCAGTGTTCATAGCACTATTTAGTGGCTGAAGGAGAAAATGTGTCTGAAAACTGTGGAAGTTTTGGATTTAGCTGGCACAACTTGCCCCCAGCTGATGTGCAGCTGAGGTTACTTGGGCACTGCTGCTGGGCTGGAGGCTCGGTCATGGGTGGGAGGTGCAGTCCAAGGCAGGCAGGATCTGTCCTTGGACTGCACCTCCCTTTAATCCTCATTAGGCTTGAACCACGTGGGAAGAGAAGGAATTATTAGGAGTGCAAAACCCTCAGAGACAAAGTTGGCTCAGGAAGGAGAAGAGTGAACTGGACATAATTTGCTGTGATAAAGGAAAATTGCAGGCGCTGCGATAACGGTGCCTGTGACAGACAGGGACACAGAGAGGGGTGTGACACTGCTGCCTGGCTCACTTCATAACAGAGCCTTGCACCAAGTTAGCCCAGGGTCTGCAACTCTTTCTGTACTGCCTCAGCATCTTCCCAGCCCCTGGAGCTATTCAGACAACAAAGATGACAGGGAATTGCAGGCAGATCTCCTGCAGCTTTCTTTGGTGAGTCGTCCCTTGTCTGAGCTGACACAGTGACTTAACCTAAAAGAAATGAAATTTGAGTCGTGGTTTCTTAGGCCTTAAACCCTCTACTTAAAGCAGTCCACTTCTGCAGCACTTGAAGGCAGAAAATCGAGAGGGATTGTACCCAGTAAATGCATGGTGGAGCCTCTGGAAGATGTTTGAAAGTGCAGTGAGAGATTAATTTCCCATGCAGCCCTTACTGGGGTTTCTGTTTGCCTATGCCAGGCGACAGGATGGAGTTATCTCTCCCAAGAGGTCTCTTCACTGCACTCAGAGTGATCTGCCTGGATCTTCTGGGTAGGGCAGGGAGAAAACAAGTACTTGATGTACTCTTGCAGCTCTCTTTGATGGGAGCTGACAGTCCTTTCCAGTGGGCTTTGTCTACACACGGCTCTGTTTGCAAAGCCACAGTCTGTCTGTCACTCACTTCTGCCTTTCAGAGCCTTGCTTCAGACTGCTTAAAAAAAGCCAAAAAGAACTTTTAAATTTCTTGGCAGCATTGGATTATTCATCTAACTTTCTCCAGCCATTAAGGTGATAATTCAAAAGCCTTTAATTACACCTACCTATGTAGCCCCCATGAAGCTGCGGCTCCAAAAATGCTTCTGCCGTTTGAGCCTTGGAGTTATTTATGAGTTGCCTTGTGCTGCTGGCTTAGCTCCTGTGCCAGGGCCTTAGCTCTTTTACCACAGCCCAGCAGCTGACAGAGCAGCTTGGAGGAGAGGGAAGAAGCAGTTGCTGTGCTTCCCTGATCCCGAGCAATAAAGCATGTCACTGGGCTGGAACTGATGGCAGCCTGGCTGCTCCCGGCTGCCAGTGGCCACGAGGACCTGCTGAGAGGGCTGTGGATGAGCAGGGATGGAGCAAGCTGTGGGCTTGGCCCTCTCTTCCCCCTGCTTATGGCTGGCTCAGCAGGGAGGATGGAACTGCTCTGCCAGCTCTCTGCCGTTGGAAAACCTTCAAGCTGTGGGAGATGTTTCTGAGGCCGGCTCTGCAGAGAAGCACAGCACTGTAGCAGGCAGGAATTGCACCTCACCCAAGAGTTTGGGGCTTGCTGTTCAATGCTGTGGCATGAAAATGTTAATGCACACAGCTTTTCTGAGCAGGAACAGGGCCATGCTAATATACAGCACTTCCAATACAATTGTCATGAATGCCTTCTCCTCTATTGTACTGAACGTGCTGGCATGTGAGGGTGTAACAACACTGATCTGCCTGCATGCTCCAAGCCTGGTTTACACTTTGCAGCTCTAAATGGTAAAGCTCTTGCCTGTCTCCAGCTTGTTAGAGCTTGGCTTATAAGGCAAAGGGAAGAGGTGACACAGGTAACAGCATATAATTGAAGGGAGAGGAATGTTTGATGGTAGAGAGAGAGAATAGCACTTGTTTGGTGTATAATGTCACAGATTTTCTCACATTTAACTGGATACAGAGATAGTGTCCTGAAAATATTTTACAAATTACTCAGAATAATGTGAACTTCAGCAATTGGTTGCATTCAGCATAAATATTTGGAGTTATTCATTACCATAAACAGCAAATAGTAATTGTTGCATCTTTCACCTTCTCTTTTTTTAAAATGAAAGTTGGCAGGACCAACCACTCCTCCCTCATGCCAAATTATGCACTATGGAGTTCAGTCCATGAAAATTTATTGTTGCAGTTGATGTAAATTGCATCTAATGGGCAAATGACTCAGGGCTGAGCTTACAGCCAGCTTTGTGTTCTAAAGGCACATGCCAGCAGGTTGGAAGCAGAGGCACAGTAAACAGGGCTTTTCTGGTTCCCCTTTCCCCTGCCAGTTTTCTTCTCAGTCTGGGCTGCAGAGCTCCTGGGATGCCACTCTTTCCTCAGGTCCCTTCTGTTGTCACTGCAGTGGCCTTACCAACCAGTCTGTGGTGGTGCCAAGGATTGAGGGCAGATCTGATCAGTTATCAGCTTTTTCAGGACCCTTTTTGTAGTAGGAACAAGCCACCATGGTACAGTGCATGTACTGCCCCTGTGCCCACTGAAAATGACTGGTGGGGAATGTGGGAACATGGTGCTGAAAAGAGGGGAGCATCATCTCATTGCCTTCCTGTGCTCCCAAGTGTCCTGTGGCTGGAGCTTGCTGGTGATTTTGGTGTTGGGATGAGGTTTGGTTATACAGCACCTCCTGCCTATGGCCCAGCCCACCTGGAGGCATTAAAGTGATGTAACTTGTACAGTAATGTCTGGTCAAACTGGGAAGCTAAACCAGTTTGGAATGCAGATGGAGGGATTTCTGCCCTGCTGTGAAACCTTTCAGGGCTGATGTGGAGAATCCAGCTTTGCACTGGAGCGAGTCCAAACCTCTCTTCCCACTCTGGTTGTGAAGTACAAGGTAAATAAAAACAAAATTGTTAATTTGTGGAAGAGCTCTTGGAGGCTTCAGAAGAGAGGAAGATGACAGCTATGGAGGGGGAGTGTCCAGAACCACTGCAGCATTTGTTGTGCTACTGACAAGAAAGTTTACTCCAGCCTTCTGTAACTTCATTTAAAATGAGATATAATTATTGTTTATGCTAAAGCCTAAAGCTGCTTCCTGTTTCCACTATAGTAATTATGCCAGAGGCACACCATTCATTCCCAGTGTATCAGCCCAGGATATGGCCATTACCACATTAATGGGAAGTGCCTTCAAATTGTTACACTTGGCAATAACTGTATCCTGGAGTAACAAACTTCTCACCATTCAGCTCATGGCTTCATAAGCATCTCCAGATGAAAATAAACAGGAAAGCACTGTTCCTCTTTCTCCTGCTCCATTGCTTTAAATGCAATTAATTAGTCTTAAATATGATTCAAAGTTCTGTTACTGCTAAAAGGAAGGGGTTTGTGCTCACCCACTGTTATGGGTACTCCATGTCCTCCTGGTGCTGTTGCAGTGCTGTTACATTGGGCTGGGGAATTGTTCTGTGGTGCAGTGGCTGCTCAGTGGAGTCAGTGTCCCCAAACATCTTGCTGCCCCATCAGTTTTGCTGCTCTGGGGTGGAATGTGCCAGGTTGGGTGAGTAATGACCCCCACAGAGGGCTGGTCACTGGGAGGAAGTGCCACATGAAGTGGTGATTTAATTCTGCAGTTTGGCTTGGATATTTGGCAGTGGCAGCTTTGGCCTCCTGGTTTCATATTGTGGCAATGGCTTGTTTTAATTTCTTGAACCAGCTTTAAGCATCGTATTTACTGACTTTTGTTTCCAGTGAGAAAATATGTAAATTTTAATTATTCCAAGCTGAAGTTGAAAAGAAAGCAAGCCTCTCCATTTGAGGGGGTTAAGGGACTGGAGTCCTTTGGCTTGTTTTTTCTATTCAGTTTGAGTTCTTGTTTCACTGCTTTCTGCATTCCAAGCCTGTCCAGCTTGCTCTGTTGTGGTGGGATGGTTTGGTGATATGGAATTCCTGCTGGTTGCTGGCTGCTGTTGCTACACCAGTGAAACCTGTCTGAGCTGTTTTGGACTGTAAAATGCATGATAGTTGAGACTTCATGCTTAGTTTTGCTTAAAAACTTCCCTGGCACTTCCTTCCTGGCTGAGTGTGGTCTGTTTTGGGGGCTTGGTGAGCCACACATGCTGTCCTGCCAGAGGGGAGGTTTGGAAAGGCTGCTCAGTACCACATGGCCCAGCTTACTGGGGAAATGCTCCAGCATCCTGGGCTGCCTTGGAGTACAGATGGAAGAGGAAATTACTCTTTCTCCAGTAAAAGAATTAATAATTTCAACAGGCAACCTCGTGCATGCCCTTCCTTTCCCCCTAAGCTGGAAGTGGCAGGCAGCTTTGAAAGGGCCTCGTGCATCCTGGCTGTCACAGGAGGATCAGCTGTGGGGAAACATTTCAGGAGAGTTTCCTGAACACCCTGTGTTCCCTCTGAGTTAGTGCTGGGGTGCAGGGGGATTGCTGGAGGTGGCTGTGCCTGTGCCAAGCACATTTCACACCCTGTGAGCCAGCTCCTCACCTAGGGCACAGCAGACCTTGGTGCTGAGCTCTCATGGCTCCATGTGCTCCTGGGGCTGGATCCCAAAGGCATCTTCTACCTAAATATTGGCAGGGAGCTTTCCTGTTCCTGCTTGTTATGGACCATGAACACTTTGTGGGAGTGCAGGGCTCAGTCAGGTTTGTGTCTCGTGGCAATTAGCTCAACAACTCCAATTAAGTTGGATTTGGCCAGTGGGTGCTAAGGGGGGTAGTGTAGCCCTATGCTGAAGTGTGTATTTAATCCCTTCAGGTCCTTCGTGTATTTCAGAGCCTCCATCTACTGATGCTGTCTTGTTTGCAGTGGCTGCAGCTGTTAATTGCAGGAGAAAAACAAAATTATGCTTCTTGGAGGGAAAGTCAGCTTCTCCAGGCTATTGTGTCATATAACTTCAGAGTTTCCATATAGATCTGTATTCATTATTAAAGCAAATTAGAATTTTTCCTGTACCTGCTCTCACACTTGTGCTTCAAACTGGGATTAGGCTCCAGGGTGGGCACTGCTAGCATGATGTGCATTTGGCAGGACTCAAAATGCTTGTTTGAAGGCTAAAGGTGCTGTCAGCTGCTGTTCATCTCTAGTGGGATTGTCTTGTGGACAGTTTTTGTTCTGCTCTGTGCTGGGGAAAAGCCTTGCCATGCCACTGTCCTAGGCTGGGTGTTGGGAAGAGCCTGACAAATGCTAGTGCTGGAGAGGATGTGTTTAAAATTATCCTGGCCTGGAACTGGCAGTGGCCCAGCCTCTCCTTCAGAATAGCAAAGCCAGGAAGAAGGAGATTTCCAGGGCCTGACTGTGGCTTTTTGACCAGACCATCACACCAGTTCTGTTCTCATGATGCACTAGGGAGGAGAGAAAAAATAGCTTTTGACTTTTTTCTGTATGTGAAAGGCTTTGGAATATTTGCTGAGGGCAGTGGAGGGGAAATCTGCTTATTCTGAGGTTGTTTTCCTCTTTTTGCTATGTGTCCACACAGGTTCCTAAGCAGAGCAAGCTCAGCAGCCTTGCTGGTGAATGAAGGTGTCAACTATAAAGTGCTTCTCTTGGCTTGGTGTGGGGAGCAGCCTGTGAAAATAAAGTGGAAAACTTCAGAGTGTTTAGAATGAAAGTAGCATTCCCCTCAAGGATAGGGAAGTGTTGCTGTTAACCTGAAAACCAGAGCTTTTTTTTTTTCTAGAAAGAGGAAAGTACAAAACATCCATAGCACATGCTGGATGCTCCTATGTGTTTGTTCATTTTGATTAAAAAAAAAAATAACAGGGAGACTCTTTTCACTGATCAGGCTAATGTGGTTCTGCTCGTTAAGCCAGGAGCAAACAACATTTTTCTTCTCTCTGGATTTTCACCAATGTGTGGGGCTACAGTGATTTCTTGAGGAAGCACAGGAACTTCTCCAGGGCTGGAGAGCAGTGAGATGTGGGGCTGGGGGAGAAGAAGAAGAATTCACTGTCTCTTAAGTCTCTCCCCCTGAAGGGGTACATGAGTAGCAGACCAGTGTTAGGTTCAGTATTCACCTTTTCAGCTGACTTTAAGAACCTGGGACAAACCACTTTCCTTGCATTTTTAAAGGTACCTTCTGCTAAGTTTGGTTTTTTTTTCCCTGTGCATAGTACCTAAAATATAAATCATACAAATACTACTTAGTGTCTGTCTACTGAAGTTACAACTGATGTTAAGTCCCTACTATTTCTGCATGTTTGGAGGCAACAAGTATTAATGTAAGAAACAAAATATAAGAAATAATAACCTTTTGTTCGTTGAAGGAAAGATTTAATGACTTCCACTTATTGTTGCTTTATTTTTCTGCAGGGATGTGAAAGCAGGAAATATTCTTCTTGGAGAAGATGGCTCAGTGCAAATTGCAGGTAACTTTCCTGGTAGCTTTGAGTAAACTTTAGGTATATCCAAAGGAATAGCTTAATGATCATGGAGAAATCTACATAAAAATGTTAGCTTCAAAAAGCCCCACAGTTCTTAAACAAAAGCAACACCACCAGAAAAACCCAATACACAAACCACAAACCAAAACAAAAAAGCAACCCAGAGTTTATTGCATCTTGTTATCTTAAAATACTATTACTTGGAATACTGACAATCAGCAGAAATAAATCATTTGGCTGTTAAGTCCTCCGAATCAATAGATCAGATAAAATTCTTGGCATAAGCTAGTCAGATTTTTACATCAGCAAGTTTATAGCCTTGGAAGTGGAGTGCACAGACCTCAGTGATTTATCATTGATGTGTAAGGTGGTTTTCCAAAGGCCTCTGGTGAAGGGTGGCCAGATCCATCAGAAGGAAATGGTTTATCTGATGGGAGAAGTCATTTAAGGAAAGAGCAGCGGGTCAGGCTGCTCCTGTGGGTGCTCCCTGCTCTGCTTCAGTTGAGCTGGGTGGCAGAGGGGGTGTTGGAGTGGCTGCCCTGGCCCAGCCCAAACTGGGGTGAGCTGGAAGCCTTGGAAGCAGTCATGCAAGGAGAAACTGTTCAGAGAGTTGCTTTAGCTAATTCAGATGTGCCTGGAGATCACTGCTGGTGTGCTGGAAACAGTCCTGGCTGGGGATAGACCACATGGAAAAGGGTGCTGTGTGCTGTGTTTTTCCCCCTGACCCTCTTCAGATATTTTAGTTCATACATATTCCTACAGACTTCACTCTTCTTTCCAGAAATCAAGAATTATGCTCCATCCATGAAAACATTCAAGGTTGGATGGGGCTCTGAGCAACCTGTTCTGGTTTAAGGTGTCCCTGCTCATTGCAGGGGGTTGGATGAGAAGACCTTTACAGGTCTCTTCCAACCCAAACTACTCTGTGTTTTTGATGATTATTATTGCAGAATATTAAGTAAGCCAAGATTTTCAGAGAGTACATTTCGAACCTGGGATATTTGTTTTTCCTCCTCTTCCCAGTGTGCTGTTTTCCTATCCTGAGTACAATTCTTCTCCAGCTGTCCCTTCCCTCAGTGCTGTGTTCTTGCCATGGATCCTGTAGTGCCCTTCCAGTCCTTGTGCCTCCTTTAGCTGGAGGGCAGAGCTTATGTCTGGTCCTGCCATCTTGGCAAACATTCCTGTGCATGTTTAACATTTTCAATCCCATATTAAATTGGGAAGAGCCAGCTCTTTGTGTGACAAGATCTCTTCTTTAGGGCCCTGTTCTGCTGGTAGAGGCAATGGGAAGCTGCTGGGAGTTTAGGGACAGGGCAGTGACTGTTGTGTCAGGGAGAAGTGCCTGTAGCATTGTCTATTCCTTTGGAATATTTATGCCTGGCTTTGCATCTTGGAATGAAAGGTGTAGACTTTCCACCAGAAAGCAGAACATGCTGCAGTGCAGTTTATTATAGGTAGCTCTCCTCTCTGCAGAGGACAATAATCCCTTTTACAGGACATAACACCAATTTCTGTTTAAAACCTGAAGTTGCTTTGTTTTCCTTTTTAAGTCTCCCAGTGCCCTTAATGCCTGTCATATTTCCATTGAGGTGTAAATAATTCAGTTGTGTGGCAGCTGATGTAAGGTAGGGAGTAGCTTCCAAAATGCTCAAAGCAGCAAACTTTATTCAGTGAAATCCTACTTTTTTTTTTTCCATAATGGGGCCAAGATTTAACACTTTGGATTTGTAATTGCACAGAGCTTTTGATGCTGTTCTGGGAGAGGCTTCAAGAACTCCCAGTGTTTCTGCCAGCCTGGACAAAGCTGCTTGTGTTTCTCTCCCACAAGGGTGTCAGGGCTTGGCCTTTTAAATATTAAGGCTCACTGGCAATAGGCACCTGTTCATGTATTTTTTCTGCTGAACAATTTTTAGTTGATAAATTAATTTCAGGTTGACTGGTCTTAGTTCTCTGACTTTCAGAGGATTTATTTTGTCTGTGTTTTGTACACGTTCCCCTGGATTGAACTGCCGTGGTTTATATGTGCAACACTGAAATGATGAAATCCATCTCTCTGCACATCCTGCGAAAGCAGCGTTGCGAGATGTGCAAAGTTCCCTCTTTACAAATTCCTCCTTTGAACGTGCAGGAGGAGCAACCCTGGCCCCTTTCATCAGCCACAGCAGGGCCACTAAACCAAGGTCAGAGGGTTCACTGCAGTGGCAGGAAGCACTTTCCTTTCTCTGGAGGCAGCTGATGACTTGAAAGAAATGAAAATAAATGAATGAATAATAGAGAGGAGGCTGACCTGGTCATAACATGAGATTTTGTTTCTGTGGCAATTTCTGACACTTAAGCTTCCTTGCCTCCTGACCCAGGATGAAGTAGCAAAATTTCTCAGGAATTTCTTGCGGAGGAAAAAATGCTGGAAGCAAACCAATCCCAATTTGTTTCAGCGAGATCAAAGCACTTGCCTTTGACCATAATATTAATGCTTATTATGAATAATTCTGTTGATGGTTGAGTGCTTCAATTATGATCTGAATGACATCACTGAGTTCCCATGAAACAAACGCTCTGAAGTTTCGCTGGAAAGTTACACCACAAGATAAAAACCAAAAGATTGATCAGCTGTGGAATGCAGCCTGAGGGCTGGAGTGAATGGGGCACCTCCCTGCCAGGAGCTGGTGTGGTGTACACAAAAAAATTTAAATAATGTAGCAGGGAAGAAAGACTTCCATTCTTTTATAATGACTCCTTCCCTTCTGCCATTCCTGTATCCACACTGCCTGTGAACAGTTGGTAAGAAGGTCTTATTCAATCTTTGGCCTTTTTGACCTTGTGTTCCTGTGTGTTTCCTACTGCTTGACACAATTCCTGTTTCTTCTCTTGGATGAAATGTAATTGTTAAATGTAAATGAGGAATGTACATCTCAATCTGGAAATCCTTTGAGGAAAAAAAGCAAAGATGCATTTGATACTGAGTGGTGGACCCCTCACTGCAGGACTGTACCTCCACTTTGTGTCAGTGAATTTAATTGAAACTTTAATTGAAACTTTCAGTGTATGGAGTTCATGGCAGTGATTTTGCTGCAGTATTATACAGTTCTAACCAGTGAAAATTAAAGCCTCTTTTGTTGCTTTGGGTTGTGCAATTCTGCTAAGGCTGAACAGAAGCAGCATGATGAAGGTGTGTCAGACTTTTCTCAGGTTCTGTTTGTAACTCTGAATTGGTGGTTGTGCATATGGGGAAAGCCACTGTGGGAGCACTGAGAGCTGAGGCGGCTGCAGGTACAGACGTGGAGCAGAAATCTGTGAGCTCAGGGGCATCTGCTGCAAGTGGGAATTCTAAAAATTCCTCTAATGCCCTGCACAAATTCCCAGCTTGAAACTCCTCCCCAAGTCTTGGGACTTGGTATTTTTACTCATGGCTCTATTTTTAACTCTGTAGCTCCTTTTGCTTACAAAAAGTGCATCCACTGAACCAAGGAGAAAATTGCCTTTAACAGACCCAGCTGACCAGCGAGACCTAAACTGAAGCAGTTTGCTTCTATCTCAATATTTCTGTTTTCCCCCCCAGGGGCACTGGCTTGGGCCTGTGGCTTGGCACCAAGTTTTCTGAGCCTGTTACAATTCAGTGTCACTTTCTCAGTTTGAAGTGTTTTCCTGCACACTGGATTAATCTTTCTTCTGGAGAGAGCAGGACTCTTTCCCAGATACCATTGTTCTGGGCTGTGCTCACAGTGGTTGCAGTGTAAATGGAGATAGCTGTGTTCTTTTGTGTTCCAGCCTCTCCATGGCAGTTACTTCATTTCTTTTAATCAGAGCATAAAACCTCTTTGCCCTGGCATTTATGGGCTCCCTGGAGTCTAAAAGTGCACGGATAAAAACAAAACATAAACTGCATCGGCACCAATATTGCTGCATCTACCAGGAGATGGCTTCTCACAGTAAGCAAAGCTTTGCATTTGTCAGTTTATTTAATTATGCAGGACCTATAAATTATTGTGGAATGAAGTGAACATCTTGGTAGACCGAGAAGGGATGGGAGAGGTTGAGGGATACTCTCCCAGGGTGCATGAGGCTCACTCAGTATGAGCCACTCTCCAACCATGGCACGACACGAGCATCCTACTGAGAGTGAATGCAAAGACTAAATCTTCTTTTTCCCCAATTTTATCCACTGGGATATTAAATAATGCTGTCACCCACCCCTCTGTGATTGAATGTGATGATATAAGTGTCTACTGGAGGCTGAGGCACACATCATTTTGGGTTTAGAGATAATATCCAGATATCCTCAGGATTTAAGCCCAGAGAGTTATTAATGCGCACTCCCAGGAGGTGCCTGGAGTGTCAGCCATGGCCCAGGCAGGCCGTGTTGCCAAGCAGTTGAAGTAGATTGAGATTTCACTAAGTCGTTCAGGACTTGCTAATTGATCCTGGGCAAATTGCCTAACCCCTCTCTCTTTATCTATTTATAAAACGGGGATAGTTAAGGGCAGGCAAAACTTGTGTAACTGAATTTGTGTAACTTTCCACAAATCCATGCCAGCTTGTCACCGGTTCGCTGTGTTCCTGACTGCTCTTAATTCATGGCACTAAAATAGCCCTCTACATAAACATTGAGCTATGATGCAGGCAGTGTCATTCCCCACTTTCCCTTAGGAAACTCTCACTTTGGGAGATTCAATTGCTTGAACAAGGGGCAATGCACAAACCTAACTTGGGAGGGGAGTGTTGTTTGCAGGGAGCTGTGTTGTATCGTGAACACCTCAGAGCTTCTCCCTTTCAAAAAAAAGGGCCAAAAGTATTTTTCTCTGTGGTTGGCAGAGAGTTTTAGGGCCTCTCCTGCAGCAGCATGTTGTGAAACAACTTTTTCTTTGTGTCACTTGTACTCTCTGTGTTTCCTGAAGAGCTGTTGCGCTATTGGATTGTTGAAACCGCTTGTGAACGTCTCCAAGGGCGGCGGGTGGCTTCACCCAGCCTGGGCTTTGTCAGCCTTAAGTTACTTTGTGAAGTAGGAGGACAAATGTGCATTTACAGATCCAATACCACTGTGCATCCATATAGACTTTAAAAGGAAAGGAGCTTTTGATTTTGTTCTCCACTATTCTTCCTTTTATCTGGTGTCCTGCCACCTGCTGCGCTCCAGCACAAAATTGCAATTTATCACTGCCTTCCTCCTCTTCCTGCCAGGTTTATTCATCTTCTGGGCTCTAAAAGCTGTAAGGCTTGCAGGAAAACACTAAGTACAACTGCAGATGTTTTCTGAGGGAGAACAACTGAGCAAGAAGGAAGGTGGCTGGTGAAAAAAACACTTAGTGCTGTCTTCTGAAATACTTTTTGTTAACTTCAAAACTACTCAGAGTTGTCTTGAAAGATTGAATTGTTCTGGTTTTTTGCCCCTGTTGAAGTTGAAAACTGCTTTAGGGTCTGATCCAAGCCCACCAAACTCTGTAGAAGCCCTTCTGATGTCAGCAGGCTGTGGGCCTGGCTCTTGGTTAGTGCACATTCTTTTCTTTTCCTTCTGTGTACCCTACAGGTAGCTATGTGCAGCAGCAGGTACTTGGGCTTTTTAGGATTAAAGTAATGTTACAATAGGAGATGGCCAAGGAGAGATGATTTTTAACAGCTGACTTCTAGATTTGCATAAAACAATCCATAATATGGTAGGAATGTATCTTCCTGAGGTTCACACCTGCAGTGGTGCCCATTGTGATGTGGTCCTGCCACAGCATTCTTGTGTTGGTGAGTTGTTCATACTGGGTCTTTCCTTTTAAATTCTGCATTTTCTGAGTGGCCAGAATAATTTTTGAGTTTGAGAATTTGGATACCTTAATAGCAGGAATTGTTGCCTAATGCCATGCTTTTTCAAACACTACTCTGCAACTTCATTGCCACTGCAGAGTGACCTGTAGGGTATGTGGTTTGCAAAACATTATGATTCTGCTGAAAAAGACAAAATTTGCCATATTTTCTGCAGAGTGTGCATCAGCAGAGTTGACATTCCCATCCTGGATTGGTTTTGCTGTGATATGAGAGTCTGGAGAGGCACATCTTTAATGGTTTTTTTTTAGCTATCTTTGGTTTATATGATGAAATAGCTCCAACAGATGAATCTTTTCTACACTGCTTCAGAAAATTGATTTGAAAAAAAATCCTACTTGCATCCAGACATGCTGGAGACTGTTACTTGCCATCAGACTGCTGGAAGGCTGCAGTGTTTGGGCTCCCTTAGGATCTCTGAGAGCTGGTGGATCCCCAGCAGTGGTGGTTACTGGAATTGCAAGCCAGGTCCAAACGTTTCCAATTCCTCCCTGTCTCTGGTGATTCAGTCCTTTCCAGTTATCACCCTAGTGAGCCAATATAAACTATGAGCTGCCAAGGAAGAGTACAAATGTGTAAACACTTCTGAGCTATCCTGAATTTCATGGATTTTCCCTTTTTCTAGAGTTCAATTCATTTGCAATAACCTAGTTCTGTTTTAACCTGTCTGGGGGCAGAGAGACTGAGATGCAGATGGTATCCAACTGCTCAGAAGTAAGAACTGAACCTGAACTTGTGGTTAAGGTTGTGTTTTATTGCTTTGCAGATATTTCCTGAGAGCAGGCACATTCTTATCTTAATAGCTGGGGCTTGGATAAAGTTAGTAAGATGACATTTGAGAAGATGGTCTCAAAGTCATTCCTTACAGCAAAATAGCACAGGCTGGCTGAGCCTGTTTTAGCCCACTGGAAATGAGGGAAATTAATTGGGAAAACATTAAATAAATCAACCATGTAATGAAATAAACTTTAATTCCATTTAAGCTTTCTTCAGATGGCAGATGCAGGGGCCCAATTCCCATCTGGAATTTATAAAGGCATGTTTGATGTGAGATGTGGTGAATACTGTGTAAAGGACTTGTGTTTTTACTGCTGGAATGCTTTTGCTTTGAATGGCATTTCCTTTCCCCTCAAAATGACTGCATGGAAACTTGAGGTAAGATAATATGTGCAAGTTCAAATACAGCACATCACAATGAAATGCTGATGGCACTTGGACAAGTTTCTGTTAGTATTATCTTATTTAAAAGAACTTCTAATTGCTCTTGTGTTTAGAACAATAGATCTTGGGAGACTTCCTGTAATGAGCAGTAAAAGGCAAGTAACTTTGCTCTGAGTCTTTTGAGAAGCTCCTCCAGTTTCTGAGAAAAGCAAGGAGGGTGGACACTCACATGGAAGATCTCAAAGCAAAAATGACTCTTGCAAAAAGTGGTTTTCCAGATAAATACAGGCTGCAGTGCTGATGGGGGCAGTGATCCATCTGGGCATTTAAAACTTCCAGGTTAGCAGGATGCCTATGGGAACAGGGAAGAGAACAGGACAGCACATCTGGAAGAGCTGACTCCTACTGAGAGTTTTTTTCCAGTGCTGGTTTTAGCCCTGAGATTTCTGTGCAACTTTCTTTAATGTAACTTTTCAGTTACCCATGCCTAGTACTTCAGTGAGCACCAAGTTCCTGTCCTGGAAGTCTCTAACTTGAGTGAGGTGGAAGCTTTCAGCATCTTTGTCTTGGTGATAACTTCAGGATGTTTCTCAAGTATTGAAACACTGATGAGAAGCAGCTCATTGCACTGCTGGTGTGATGCAGAGGGAAACTTGGGACAGTCCTCATCTGGATGCCATGAGTGGCAAATTGTAAGGAGGGATCTTTTCTTGCAGTTGGTTCTTCATCCTTAAGCCATGGAGTACCTCTGGCCCCTCTGGCCACACAGGCAAAGGCTTTTGCATTTACAATTAGCTGTCAGCAGAGTTTAAAGGCTTTTCAAACCAGTTGTGAGCAATAATGTTCTGGGTTTGTTAAACAGCCCTGGAATTTTAGAGATTTGCCCTCCAAGCCTGTCATCAATCTCAAAAATGGCATTTGAGATTTTGATTGCTTGTGCTGTGCTTAAAAAGAAGTGTGTGTGTGGATGAAACTGAGTTATGGGGAATTGAGTTATATATTGAGTTATAGGCCTTTTGCAGGCTTATAATTCAGCAGTACATGAATAGTGTAGTTTGGAGCAAATTGGGAAGAAATACTTAGACAGTTCTCTGTTAACATTTTTCCTGTCACTTGATTATTTTTTTTCTCCAAGCAAAGTGCCATCCTCTCTTGAATGACTTGGTTGCCAGATCTTTTGTAATGCTCTTCTCTGAACAAACATACTTTATCCCACTGCTATCCCTGTGTGCTGCTGGTGACAGATTCTGTTTTCCATGTCCTTAATTGCATAAAACATCAGGCTTACCTTTGTTTGACAGCACAGTTTTCATGTAAAAGAGTGATTTGCTCTAAGAAATACAATTACCAGTGAGTGCAAAGGGCATCCTTGAGCATCCTTCAGTTTGGGAAAGATGTTCCAGGTGGGGGTGGTGCTGTGCAGGGTGTGAATTACCTGTGCAGTCTGTGGGGCTTCCCTGGGATGCTCGGGGTGGTTTGTGGCACGTGCAGTATCATCAGCCCAAGGTCCTGCTAAAGCACTGAGCATTTCAGCCATGCAAATATTATCAAATAGGACATGTTCTGGTAAAAAAAGCATCCAGGATGAGGGGCTGGTAGCTCCTCTGCAGTTAGGACAGGTCAGTGTTCCCCAGTGACTTTTTCTGCACCCAGATTCACGGCTGAGGAAGTTCCAGGATGCTCAGCACAGTTGTGTGTGCATGCAAATGTCAATAAAGCTCTGGCTGGCAGGGCAGGTTTGTACAGCAGCAGGTCTGCTGGGGGAGTGTGGGCAGGCTCTGATGTGACCAGTGGGCTGTAAGGGAAAGTGGAATTTTCCTCTCTGCTGACTGAAAGCTCTGCTGTCCCCAGGAATTGAATGGCGAAGTGCTGAATGGCAGTTCATGTCCCAGCACTCTTTGCTAACTGTTGATCATTCCTCCTTTATTAGGAAACCCCTCATGCATGACTGCATGGTCTGGTACTTAATAGGTGGCTGGGAATATGAGGGGAAAGAAGGGACAGCCCTTCAGTTTGCTCAGGATGTGTTCTTAATAAATTCTGCTTTTGTTTTCTTTCCAGACTTTGGTGTGAGCGCGTTTCTGGCCACTGGTGGTGACATTACCAGGAATAAAGTCAGGAAAACTTTTGTGGGCACACCTTGCTGGATGGCACCAGAAGTTATGGAACAGGTGAATTGTTTTTCACAGTGTCCTCTGAGCTGATCTGCAGCTGGAATTCTCTGTTATCAGCAATGATCATATTTACTTCAAACTAGGATGATCATTTAGCATCCTGAAGGGTTTTCTTAAAACCACAGGTTTTTCTTTACCTTGCCTATTGCAGCCACACTGGCACTGGGGAAAAGTAAATGTTCAGTAGATTTTTTTGCCCCATTGCTACTCCTCAGGCTCCTGCCTAAGGTGAGGATGAGACAGCTCAGCTGTTGCATAAAGAAGATTAATCTGCCCCACCCTTTTGCATAAATGTGAGGTAGAATCTAAATAGTTTCACACGTGGTAAATATGCACATACACAGCTCAGGAACGTGCTCCTCTGCATCTGCAAACATAGGAATGTGGAGCAGTTAATTGTGTCATGTCAGGGGGGGGAGTTAATTCAGGAAATTAAGATGCATTTCATTCAGGTTTCTAACTTCTCTTGGCTTGTGGGTACCCAGGCTCTAAATGCTGAGGAATGGTTGCATCTCCCCTTCTTCCTCTGCTCTTTTGCCTTGCTAAAAGATGTCACACTTCTTCCCCATAGGTGGAGAAATGTCATTTTTTTTTGTCCCCCACTGCTTCAAGGCTAAATTACAGAAGCTTTGTCTGTGTGACTTCTGATGCAGGACACCTGGAAACTTTGTTTAATGTAAATTTGCTGCCCATTTCTGAGTAAGATCCACAGACAAAATTACACCACAGTCTTACCAAGGCACTTGAAATTGATGGCATTGATGTTCAGTGCCATGAGCATTCCAAAAATTATTCCTCATCCCCTTAAAATCACTTTGACAGAGGGCTGGACTCAGGGCTGAGTTTCTGACAGATGTGCTAAGCAGAAATATAACCAGCTATATAAATGTTTTCCCGTTTTTTTTCCACTTTTTTTTTTGCAAAAATACTGGGGAAAAACACTGTTTTATTAAAGTAAGTCCACCTTGATATATTTCTCCTTGCTGTTTTTCACAATAAAATATTTTGAAGCTTGGGAGGAGTTTGTATAAGATCCCCATGTATATTCATATCTGAAATTAAATGCAGCTAAACATGAGTGCATTAAACTGCATTTGAGTGCACTTTTTTTCTATGTCTAAAACTTCTTGAGGAATGGAGGTAATTTTGGGATAGCTTAAATTTGCTATTGATGAAAGGCTTGTTCAGTGTTTGGCCTTTTCAGTGGCTCCCCATGGTGGCACTGAGGGGCTGGTGCATTCCAGCACCACTGAAACCTCAGAGTGCAGCTCTAACAATGCAGAATAAAGCCACACGTCCCAAGGCAGGATTGTCTGTGCAAAGTTGATTCTGAACTGCTTCCTTGTCATATTCTTCTGGATTTTTCTAATAGAATGCTAATTTAAAATAAATAAAAACAAGAGTATTTGGTGTTTCCAAAGCCAGATCAGAGCTGTTCCTTGATTTTCTGTCCTTTGCGTTCTGCCCTGGTGCTCAGGGCACAGCAGCCTGGCCAGGACCTAATGGTGCTCCAGGTTCTTTGCAGCTGGAGGACAAAGGGGGAAAAAAATCTCCAGGGAGCTAAAAAGGAGAAATAAAGGTTTCAGTGGCCAAGTGGGGGGTGATCCCTCCCCAAATGTATTTCCAAAGGAGACAGGTTTTCCAGGCAGTGCAGTGCCTCCATCTGGGCTGTGCACATCTAACCAGTTGCAGATATTTGTTCAAGCAGTATTTGGGATGCTGATGTGAAATCCTTCAGAGTCCATGAGATCATCTTGCTCCTTCCAGCAGGTGTCACTCTGAGCCACTGCATCCAGCTGGGAAAAGGGACAAAGGGCTTGCTCTAGGTTGGCCTTTGATATGGAGATATTATCGACCCCATTCCATCTGGCTTGCTTCAGCATCATTAATTTCCTTTAGAATGCTAATATGTGATGGCTCAACATTGTCTTATAATGCATGTTCACTTGACAGATTTATGGCAAAATAGAAGTTGATGAGAAAAATAAATGTTGATATAAACTAACTGCAGGGTGGTGGTGACATACGTTGTCAAGATGAACTGCTGCAGACAGTTTTGAGCTTTATAGCTTTCATTTGCAAGCAGGAATATGTGAAATAATTAAAACCCCTCACACTAAGCAGTTAAAATCCTATCAGGGAATGGGAATTTGTACAGTGTATTGGTGTGCTGCAAGAGTAACTGAAAGATGGAGCTAAGAAATGTCCCAAAGTTATTCTCAAAACCTAAAAATAGTGTGTGAAGACAGCCCTTCCCCTCCCTTACAGTGTATTTCTTCTTGCCCTGTGCTCTTTTAAATTGTACTAGATATCTGTGCTAGTTTATTTAACTGACTTGAAATCTGTTCAAAATCACGGCATCCATAAACTGAGGCACTTTAAGAAACATTTCAGACATTTAGAGCTCGTGAAACAATGCTTACAGTGTGGAAGAAATCAGTGCAAGATATAAATCCCTGTTGCTATAACAAGTTCGAATTCAGCTATAGAATTACATGACAAATAGTGCAGGAGGGGTTTTTGTTAAGTTTGCCAAGATTCAAGATCATCTTAAAGGTAGGTTGGGGAATGCTTTTTGGCTTCATCACAGTGAGTGTCTTTCTAAAGCTTGTTAGGTTAGCTGAGCACAATGTCCCTGTTAGTCTGATCTGATTCAGTTTTCATTTTTCCATAGTGTAGCCAGAAGAAATACAAACCTTCCTAAGCAACCAAAATGCTTTGATTTTCCTAACTGCTCTTGAAGTTAGTACATAATGTCTCTCCCCTGCAGCGGGGAAAGCAAGTGCCAAAATATTACCTAATGATAATGAGGAAGTAACTGCTTTGGCATATGAAATATTTTTTCCTGTGCAGGAGGGGAAGTAAATGCTATAAATTTTCCTGAACAAGCCTGTGTTTAATGTCAAGTGCAGAAGCTACTGTTAATTAGTGGAGGGAAACATTAGTCTTGCAGGCAGGAATGAGGGGCTTTTACTGGGCTGGTGTGTGGTGAAGTTGCAGGAGGGAGCATGTTTGCAGTCAGACTGATTAAGTGGTTGACTAAAAGTGTAGTGAGGCAGGTGTCCCAAGGGGTAGCAGACCATCTATTAACTGTGAGAGTTTTATTGCACTGTGTCATGATTCTCTGTGTCTTTGTGTGGAAGTCAGAGCCTGGGTTAACCCAGTGCCCCTTTATGTTCTGCACTGGATGTTAGGGCAGAGCAGTCCTGAGTTGGACAGTCCACAACTGTGATTTTCATCAGACTGTGACTTCTAAAATAACTCCTCAAAAGTATAAGGAGCTGGGGGTAGGAGGGAGAAAATGTTCTTTCCATCTCTGTAGTGCTGGCCTTTCCAAATTGAAGGGCAGAGGGTGTGTGAAAGGGGTTGTAGTGTAGCAAGAGGCACGTGCTAACATGCTCTAATATTTTTCAGGTCAGAGGATATGATTTCAAGGCAGACATCTGGAGCTTTGGGATCACAGCTATTGAACTGGCTACAGGAGCAGCTCCTTACCATAAATACCCACCCATGAAGGTGAGCAGGTCTCCAGAGCCTTGTGCAAGATAAGGGAGCAGTGTGTCCTGTGGATGTGTCCAAGAATTTGGCTAGCATGTTGCATAGAAGAGTTTGTCCTCTCAACTTAGCACATTCATAGAAGAGTTTGTCCTCTCAACTTAGCACATTCATAGAAGAGTTTGTCCTTTCAACTTGCACTTGTGGATCATGGTGTTCTTGGATTTATCTGGAGTCACCTTTTAAAAATAAGCCACTTAATCAGCATTGTCAGAAACTGCACCGTTTTTATTTAGATCCTGAGTCTCACTGTTCTCGAGGAATGTGCTAAGTGTTTGCATCCTGGAACCTCTGAAGGCAGCAAATATTTTTAGGGTTCTAAATAATGATCCAGATTGTGTTATGGGCATCCAGTGACACTGGGAGAAGCTGTGGCTGCCCCATCCCTGGAGGTGTTCAAGGCCAGGTTGGATGGGAATTGGAGCAGCCTGGTGTCCCTGCCCCTGGCAGGGTGACTGGAATTAAGTGAGCTTTGAAGTCTCTTCCAACCCAAACCATTCAATGATGTTGGGGGCCAAACTTTCTTTTTGTGGATCTTAACTGCTGGAGTGCTGTGGGAGTTGGGTGTCACCTCTTCAGGAGCTGGGTGCACCCCTCCCACCCCACAGTTACAATAGCATTTGGAAATGCAGCAACTCCTAGCTCCAAAGGATGCATCCATTTATCCCTCTCAATGCTAGGACTTTGCACAGGTTTAACTCTTGTAGAACAGAATTAATTTTAAGACTTGTCATCTACATGCAGGGAGTGTTGAGAGGCTGAGTAGTTCAGAAATGCCATTACATTTCCTGCAATATCAGTGACTGTGGCAGAGCAGGCAGCAGTTCAGGGCACTGTGTTGCTGATTTAGGTGCTGCTGGTTTCACTGCTATTTCCTTCTGGGCTGTGATTATTGGTAGCATTTTGCAGCAGCTTCTGCAAGTTGTTTATTGTGGTTTGAATGCATGGGATGAAGCTGTGAATACCAACATCACCTGTTTAGTATCAACAGCACCTATTTAGTGCTGTCATATGCTAGATAGAATTGAGTCCCCAATTCTGTAAGGCTCCAGTCATGCAGCCTGCAAGAAGACTTCTCTATTTTATTTATTAAATGTAGTTGTATTGCACTGCAGATTAATTTTGTTATGCAGCAAAATTGCTTGTGCATTAAGTGACCCTTCAAGGAGTGGGGAGAAAAGCAGGGAATTCTGTCATGGGCTGTATAATTTCAGCTAGATTGATGGGCTTTTGCTGCCCTGAGCAATATAGCTGTTGAAAGCTATTTAAATGTGCTATGTGCTGTTTCCTTTTCTAAAAATAGATATTCATCTGTATGTAGGTGACAAGTGGAAATGGAAATGAGTAATTTTCTTCCTTTCCTTCAGAATATTTAAGTGATGTGAGGGAAATAATCAGTTTGGCTTCATGGGTGCTTATGTGAGAAATTTCTTCACCTGCTGTCACATTGGTACATAGAAGTAAAATCTTGTATTTTTTTTATGTTGCCCTTCTGTCTTTAATTTGATTTCTAGCTAAGAAATACCTGCAGGCAGGGATATTGAATCAAATGCCTGGCTCAATGCTCATCTCAAATGAGGAGAGCTGGTAGAAGTTGTTCCCTGCTTGCACTTTTAGTCACACCAAGCAGTCCTGAAAACACATTCCAGCCTTGTGTTTGGTCCCCAGACTGCACTGTGGGCCAGGAGATGAGCTGGAAAGCAGTAACTTAAATTGTGGGTGTTTGTTGTCAACACATCCTTGTTGACTCAGATGCTTGATGCAAATGCTTGTCTAAAATACATCTTTCCCAAGATCTGTCTCTGACAAAGGCCAAGAAAAATCTCATTGCCAATAGACATAATTGTTTCAGGTTTTAATGCTGACACTACAAAATGATCCTCCATCTTTGGAAACTGGTGTGCAAGATAAGGAGATGCTGAAGAAGTATGGGAAATCATTTAGGAAGATGATTTCATCGTGCCTACAAAAAGACCCTGAAAAAAGGTAAGAACAGGGAACACCAAAATAAATTAAAATGAACAAGCAAACAAAAAAGCCACAAACTGACAAACCTCATTGTATTCTCTATTTTTTGAAGTCACAAGGAACACAACAACAAGTTCTCTTGGCTGTCCTTATTTTCCTGGCTAAATGTCTGGCACCCTGTCTGGCCAGGGCACACATCTTCCATTTGGGTTAATGAGAGTGCATCCCAGTCCACTGCCTGGCTGGGGCCCTTCTCCCCTGGCCACCTCCAGCAGGTGACTTCAGTTCATGTGTTGTTCCCAGTCAAAACTGCTCTGTGTTTATAAATCAGAAATTACAGGTTGGGCAATGTGTGTTTACTTGCAAAACTGCATAAATAAACTTTTTAAAATTTGCCAGTGCAGAGAAGGCTTTCAGTGTAGTTTTGACATGTCTAATTATAAGTAATATTTGGTTTGGAGAGGAAATCAGGGAAAACACTGGCAAACTTTACCAGCATGTTTTCATCAATACAGATTGCCTAAATGACCTGATGACACTTTCAGCCTTCCTTGAACAGCATCTTGACTACTCAGTGACGTAGGAAACATTACCAAGGGGGTGGTGTGTGTGTTGTGCCATTTTTTAATACCTCTTAGGCTGTTTTTTTTTTTCCTCCTCAGTAAGCAAACTTAATTCTGGAAAGGAAAAAAGTCCTTTCATAAAATAATAATAATGAAGACATTTTTCAGTTCCCTCTTGTGTCAGATCCAGGAACAGAGGCTTCTCACGCACTGTGCAATGAGTCTCTCTCTTCTAACAAGCATTACACTTGAAATGCTTAATGAATCCAGTGGAGTGTTTGAGAAAAGCTGAGAGCTGGGTTTTTTTCCCAGCATGATATTTTTTCACCTTTCTCAAAGTGAAAGCATATCCTATCCATGCAGTTTGGGATGTGTGCTGATCAGATTATACATAATCACTCTGAATCTGGCACAGCCCTTCTCTCTCCTGGAGCACCACTGACAGCCTCTGGCATCATCCTGACTGTGGGAGCAGGAGGTTGAATATTGCTTGGGAAGAGAATTTAGTGCAATTTCTATTTCATTATTTTAGGGGCTCCCATGCTGTAAGGTTGATGTCTTTTGTTAGAGTAGTCTGAGGTGAAATAAACCCTGTGATAAATTTGGCCTCTACAGGTCACTGATTAAACTCTGTCACTATTTAAGCAGTGTTTGCAGTGTGGGAGATGCTGTAAGCTGCTACTTTCTCATTTAGGCTTCAGTCTTTAGGAAACTCCTCCTAAACTGACCAAGGGATGTCTCTCACTTCCCAGTATTTATTTTCAGTTCTGACTTGAAGGGGAAAATAGTTTATACTTGTTCATTTTCTGTTGGACCAAGACTGATCATCCCACCTGTGTTTAATAGAACTAATTACACACATTTAATCAAGTATCTCTGAAATAATTGTTGTTTGTACAGGGTGAGTGCTCCGCTCCAGTTATGATCCTGTGATTTCAATTTTGAGCAAATTGTTTCTGTGATGCCCTTGTTTTTTAAGTGTCTCAAGTTCAGCATCAAAGTGGGAGCAGATTCTCCCCACCAGTCCCAAGTTATTCATTGCTTTTGAACAGAATAGGCCTTGTTCAGAATACACTGAGTAATTTAAAAGATTGCTGGTGTAAAATTTACTTGGAATACATTGATTTTAGGGGAATTATGCAGGAGAAGCTGATGCCCTCACAAGATGCCATGTTACAACAAGCTGCAGCAACCTGGAAGACCATTGTGTTGAAAGGGAGCATTTATAATTGTCTTTTCTACATCTGTTTTTATTGACAGACCAACAGCAGCAGAGCTCCTAAGACACAAATTTTTCACGAAAGCAAAGGTAAGAAAACACTTTCTAAACTGATTTGTGCGGAGGCTGTGGACTTTTCAGAAGCATGAGGGGTGTGGGTGACAGCTTTACTGGCAGGAGTAAGTGAAATTGGGTGACACTTTCACTGGGGGCCAGCAGAGCTGAGTGAGTTGAATGGGTCATTGTGAAAGAACAGAATGAAATCCCCTTTCTGTACCTCCTGTGTATGCTGTCATTAACAGAAATGATCTAGAAATTCTTCAGCATTTCAATGTCTTTCAGTGCCTTTTGTGTTTGTTCTTCCATTGCAATGGTGCCATTCTGGCTGCCTGTCCAACCCTAAAGGTCTCTGTTGCAGCAAATGTAATTTATGTTTTAGTAAACTCTCTAATCAATCTGTGTGCAAGGGGCTGAGTGAGGCCCATTGTGCAAGGGCTACCTAAAGCTATTTCACCCTGTGTTGCCTTATGGAAAGTGAAGATCCTGTGATACAGAACAGTAGGAAATTGCCATTTCTAGCCTTGAAGTGATCTGCCAGCAAGCATTATGTAATTACTGCCTGGAGATTAGTGCATATGCAACGTGTGAGCTCTGACTGAGGCAGACAGACAGCAGTAACACAAGGGAGAATTTGTATTTCCATGGGCAGGAGGAAATGTTTGCTGTTTGCTTATTTTTTCTGTGGCATGTCTGTGATTAAAATGCATGGGATTTATAGCAGAATAGAGATTAAACTGTTGAAAAGAGGCTCCATACTTGGGATAGCACAGCAGCATCACCAATTGATCAGAGCAGTTTTCAGCTCCCAGATTAAGATGCTTAAATGGAATTGGCCACATCAGGTGTCTGTACTGAGCTGGATGTCCTGCTAAAGCTGACAGGAATCTAACAAGTGGAACCCAGGGGGAGTTGCACTTCCTCCTCATGAGGAGAAGCAGAGGGGCAAGTGCTGATCTCTTTGGTGACCAGTGACAGGACCCAAGGGAATGGCCTGAAGCTGTGTCAAGGAATGTTTAGTTTGGATATTAGGGAAAGGTTTTTCCCAGAAAGGGTGTTTGGGCACTGGAACAGGCTCCCCAGGGAAATGATCAGAGCCCCAAGGCTGGCAGAGCTCGAGGAGCATTTGAACAACACTCTCAGGTGGGATTGTTGGGGGTGTCCTGGGCAGGGCCAGCAGTTGGACTCCATGATCCCTGTGGGTCCCTCCCAACTCAGGATATTGAGTGATTTGATAATTCTATGAACCAGGGAAGTCTGGAGGGTGATCCAGTTGATGAAATGCAGCAGTTTGCTTCAGGGCAAGTTTAATTGATGTCTGGGCTCTTGACAGTGTTAACTGAGGTTTCACTGTCCGTGGTGGGATTTTAGGCAGCTGATTAGTCTGCATCTGCATGCTGGGTGCACACTTGGTGTCCAAAGTGATGAGATGGTTTACACATTGCTGACCTTTCTCCATTTGGTTACGTGAGTTCTGGTTCATGTTACACTTCTTTGTGTGTTAAATCTCCTTTGTGCCTTCATTAAGCTGCTGGAGAGTAACATATTAGCATGGGTGGTGATAGAAAATTAACATTACTGTAAATGAGGCAATGTTTAATCCAGCATCTGAAGTGAAAATGTGTGTCAGTTCACACTCAGGGTTAAATTGCTGCCACACATCAGCCAAACTGACAGCTGTACCTTGAGGGCTGAAGAGTGCAGCTTCTATACATCTATATTGAGTCCTATATTTAAATACAATCTAGGTTATGTAAAAGTATGGTTTGATAATGCTGGGAGCCACTTATCAGGAATGACAGAGTGTGCCTTGAGACTCTCCATCCTGCCTGCAAGCCACCATCGTGGGGGAGTTCTGGGAGCTCTGCATGGGCAGGGATGGCAGTGATTTCCACTCTGTGGTGTGCAGTACCCAGCCAAATCCCAGTGCCAGTGCCAGGGTGCCTGCCTGGGCTGCCCTGCTGGTCCTGCTGCCAGAGGTTTGGCCCACAGTCCAGCAGTCAGAACATGACATGCTCAGGAGCCCACACTGGCCAGTCTGGAGCAGCTTGCTGAAGAGGAAATTTAATACAATGAAACATCACAGCAGTTTTCCAATATTCAGTCTCTTGTGATCACTGCATTTACTCCCTCTCTCAACATAAATGCTGTGCATATTTTCAGCCACTTTAAATCTTGCTGCCCCAATTTCTTGATCTCTTTACTCCAGCACAGAGGGATTCCTGCATCCCAGCCTGTCTGACATCTGAGGTTTGCCTTTGACAGGTGGACTGGCATAAATTTAGGAGTAAGATAAAGCAAAGGGGTTGGATCCAGGTGGTGTAGTACCTGCAAGTGGAAGAAATGCCAGATGCCTCAGCAGGGTATCAGATACTGCACTATAAAAAGTATATTTCCAAGTAATTCAGTGTAATATTCAACTTCTCAGCTTTTAATTCCATTTCACTTTGCATAGGGAGAGTGCCACTGCTCACTGAAAAGGTATTTAGCATGAAATGTCATATACAGCCCAAAGTAGGGGAGTGGTTAATATCCTTGGGGGAATAGGGATGAAACATGTAAACCACTTTCTGCTAGAAATAGCTTAGCAGTTACTTTATCAGAGACACTGAAGGCATCAAAGGGTATTTTCAGCAATGTAAATGTTTGGTATTTTTTCCTTTGCAGAATAAAGAGTTTTTACAAGAGAAGATGTTGCAGAGAGCACCAACAATCACTGAAAGATCCAAAAAGGTACTTAAAAACCTCCTGGGCTCTTGCTGTCACAGTTGTCCTATTTTTTTATGTTCGTATTCACATTTTGAGCCATAACTGCTGTAGTACAGCTTTTTCTAGATAGAGCTATTCACTTCAATAAAATAATCAATCACTCTAGCAGGTGATGGAACCTGTTCTGGTGCTGTTCCTCTTTCAAAAAGTCAGCTGTAGGAAGTGTCTGCTGGAATGTAACTCCTGTGTCCTTGTGCTGAGCAGGTCCGGAGAGTCCCCGGCTCCAGTGGGCGTCTGCACAAGACTGAAGATGGTGGCTGGGAATGGAGTGATGATGAGCTTGATGAAGAAAGTGAGGAAGGCAGAGCAGCAATTTCACAGCTCAGGGTGAGTCCTCCAGCTCCACTGCCTCTGTTTTGTTTTCCAGTTGTGGTGTGTCCAAATGTATTTGGGAAGCACGTGGCCTTAAGCACGATACACAGTGAGCTGTAATCCTTGCCCTCAAGTTTGGAGCTGAAGCAAAGAAGGCAGAGTGAAGGTTGAAGAAATTGTATTGATCTTTGCTGTCATTGTGGTGGGGCACAGCTGGTCTCATTCAGGGATGTTGAGCATAATTGGGAATGTTCATTCAGACAGGCTGCTCCCAGCTCAGCATACTAATTCACTGCAGCTTGGATATTCCCTTTAAGGGTGCTGACTGTTTGAGATGCTTTCTTCTGGAAGTGTCAGGAGAGGTTTTGTCCTACTGCTCTCTCCAGGATGGAACTGAAATCAATAGGGCCCGTGCTTATGGCTGATTCCTGAAACGTGCAGGGCCTGGTTCTGCCCCCTCAGTTACAATGAAATCGATTAATCCTGGTGGAAAACCTCTCAGCATCCCTGAAGTCACAGAGTGATTGGTCTAGTGCTTGAAAATCCTCAAAAAACCACCACTTCCCCTCTCCCAACACATACACAAAGCCCCCAGGAACACAGAAGAGTAATGCATAATGATCAGCTGCAAGATTGCAATGAATTTTCAGGTTGTCTTCCCCCAGCAGTGTGGGTTTGACTGTAGTGGTTTGCCTGGTGCCTTTTCACTACAGCAGGTGGCTTGAAGTGGACTCTGTGCTTCTGTCATTGAATAAAACAGTGAGGGATTATTAGAGAAAGCCTTTCAATATGAAAGGGAAAAAAAGCAGTATTGTTTTGAAGCATTACAACTTTTCTCTTTCATTAATCTGACTTCTATTGCTGTTCTGAATAGACACTTCAAGATTAAATGCAAGATTTTGCATCTTTTCAGCATCTTTTGAAATGCTTGGGTTTTTAAAAGCCACTATTGATACAGTAATTCCATACTTTGTGACAACTCCCTCCTTTTTTAAAGAGCTTTCTGTGTCCAGCTTCATCTTATACATGATCAAAGAAGATCTCTTGGTACCAGGTGGCTACTACTGAAATTCTTTGATGCTCTATAAGCTGAATTCTTCTAAATTCCTTTTGTAGGTTAGAATATGATTAAATTTTGGGAGGCAATATTGTGAAAGACCCTAATTCTGTTTCAGAGATTATTTAGAACTTGTATGTTTTCTCAAAGCCTGGGCTACCATGACTTAACACTGTTCACTGTGTTTGGAACAGTACTTGTTTCATTCCTCTTAGGCAGGAACAAAGCAGATTGGCACACATGTTTACAAACTCCCTTTCAAGACAGTTTTTTCTTGATGCTTTGATATATTTTCCTTGTACTGCTGCCTGTCCTGATTGCTCTAATTTGGGCTGTGCTTGGCCTTGAGTTGTAGGTCTCCCATTCAAGAAACCTTTAGGATGGATGTTGGAGTAGTAGCTCTTAATTCAATTACCTCACTGTAGATGTATATTACCATTTTGGAGGCACCCCATGAATATGGAACACAGAACTTTGGGACACCTGTGTGTTTCAGGATGTCAGGATTGCTTGAAAAGGAATCAAATTCAAGTACCCAGGCAGACATGTAGTGAGGTCTGAGGTATCACTGTGCTCTTCCTAAGACTTGTATCCAAACTGCCAATTTTTCCAAGAAAATGGGAGTGTTATTGAGGACTACTGTTTGTCTTGTGGTTTTGGCCATATTTCAGACACCTGTCTGTGAATCCCTCTGCAATTTGAACTGAGTTCTTTGATAGAATAATTTGTGTTAACCAGGTATCACCTTTTATTGCTGCCCATTGCAATGGGGATGGAGTAGAGGATTTTTAAAGGTCCTTTCCAACCCAAAATATTTTGTGATTCTGTGATTCCATCTGTACCTGCATTTTATTGCTGTCAGCCAAAAAGTAAAAGGAGGCCCTGCAGGTTGACTTGATGTGCCAAAATACTGAAGTATTAAACTGCATCAAATCATCTCTATAAATGAAAAGTGTTTGTATTTTTTACTTGTTTCCACTTTACAGAAAAAATAGGGTGAATTTAATATGTACAAACATGTATTTTACAAGCCTCTTGCTAGAACTGCACCTGAAAGCAGGCAAATATTTATTATACCCAGAGCCAGAAATATCTCTTCAATTCATTGCATATGGTGACTTGCTGGAACAACATAAACCTTTTAGATATACAGACTTACTGAGCTTCCTTCCTCTCTGCATTTAAAACCTTGAATTCAAATTTAAGCACTTGGGCTCTGTGGGCTTTTAAATCATTCACCTTCTGTTACCCTGGATCTGTGCACTGGTGAGTTGGGTGGTCACATTTCACTGCTTACTCACTTCATCTTTGATTAAATAAGCAAAAATTAGTTACAGCTAATCCCCAAAGCCATCCTATCTGTGCCTTAAGTATATGATTTTAATGTTGTTGGTTTTAATGTTTTCTTTCTGTCCATGTTTTTCATAAAATCACTGAATTGTTAAGGTTGGAAAAGACTTCCAGGATTGTTGAGTCCAACTGTTAACCCAGCACCACTGTGTTCACCACCAAACCCTGTTCCCAAGTGCCACATCTTTGTGTTTTCTGAACACCTCCAGAGATGCTGACTCCACCACTTCCCTGGGCAGCCTGTCCCAATGTCTGACCACCCTTTCAGTGAACAAATCTTTCCTAATGCCCAATCTAGACCTCCCCTGGTGCAGCTTGAGGCCATTTCCTCTTGTCTTTTTGCTTGGTACCTGGAAGAAGAGATGATCCCCACCTGGCTGCCCCCTCCTTTCAGGGAGTTGAAGGGAGCCAGAAGGTCCCCCCTGAGCCTCCTTTGCTCCAGGCTGAGCCCCCCCAGCTCCCTCAGCCTCTCCTGGTGCTCCAGCCCCTTCCCCAGCTCCATTGCCCTTCTCTGGACAGGGGGCAGCCCCTCAATGCCCTTCATGTCATGGGGGCCCCAAAACTGAACACAGCATTCAGGATGCCTCAGCAGTGCTGAGTTCAGGGGAGGAATCCCTGCCCTGCTCCTGCTGGCCACGCTGTCCCTGAAACAAGCCAGGTGCCATTGGCTTCTTGGCCACCTGGACACGTGCTCAGCCAGCTCAACCAGCTCTCAACACTTCTGTTTGTCCCTTACCTGGATTAGTTGTCAGCTGAGGGGCAGGGCAGGGATTCCATCCCTGTCTGTACAGTGCTTAGCACACTGGGATCTTTCACACAAGTTCCTTTTATGTAATTCCTTGAGGCCTCCAGGTACTCTTGGATACAAGCTTTGTGCTTGAAAGGACAGTGCAGCAGCTAGAGCCTGCACATGTGGAGCAGGGCTGGTTCTCTGGGAGCAATGCCAGCTTTATCACCTTGCCTGGTAAGTGTCAAGTGAAGGCTGAGCACATTGAGATGGATTTCAGGCTTTGCCTTTCCTGACACTGCCTGCACATAGTCACTGTGAGGGAACTGTTCCTTGTCCTCCTGTCCAGAGGGCTTCTTGAAACTTGCTGTTCTGAGGATAAGACTTCTTAACCTTTTCTCACAAGAAACCTCTGAGTCATATGTTACAAATTGCTCTGATCTGCACTTGTTAAGGTAGTGGCCTTGTTTAGTGCATAAACTGGCTCAGGGTAGGGGCATAATGAGACTTAATGTTCTGCTGCCCAGCTTTTACTGTCTGAGTAACAACCTGTCTGTTAAACCATTATGTGGAGCAGGAACAGGTATTTTTTTAATCCCAGCATGGACCAAACCATCCCACCTATCTCCACCTAGTAATTGAACCTGTTGGGAGTCAAAGCTGCAGGCTCTCTTAATTGCAGGGCTTTCCAGGGGTACTTGGCAATTCCATCCTGCCCATGTGAAACAGCTCTAGTGTGTTATCTTTGTTTTACTGATAAGCAAAGGTTGCTCACGTGCTTTGCCTGCACTTTCCCCTTTGTTCCACTGGTCTCTGTTTCACTGCTGAGTGCACACCTACCTGTCAGTTCTCTGCTTTCTCTCACAAAGAGCACAGCAGAATGCAGGGTCCAAGGGCAGGGAGAGCAGGACAGGGATTTCCTTTACAAAGCAGCACAAGCAAGGATGATTTCCCTCCTCCTACACCACAAAGATTCTGTATATTTTAAGCAAGTTGGTTTGGAAACTACCTTGCAAAGTATGCAAAGAGGATTTGTTTGCTAGCAGAATTCTGCCAGATAGATCTGTGTGTGTCTTTTTTTGATAGATTTGTATAGCTTAAAATGGATTTTGCCATCTTGGTGCATAAGTAATTTGATCCAACCTGAGTGATCTTTGAGAGTCCTGGATTTTGCTAATGGGTGCCAATGATAGCAGCTTAGGGTATTGTGTGTCACTGTGGAAATACTGGCTGCAAGTTCTGAAACACGACTCTGTTTCTGGGTGATACAATATGACAACAAATTGTATGGTGTCCCTTTTATCGTGCATCTTAATACACACATGTAACTTGAAACAACTATGTAGGTTTCTCCTGTTCAGTGTGGTTCTGACAAGTCCTTGCAGTCAGTAAGCTTCACTTTGGTCTAGGCACTGACATCCCTTTCTCTGTTTTTCAGTCTCCCAGAGTGAAAGAACCTGTACAGAATTCCGAGGTAAGTTATAATTGCAAATGGCTTCCTGAAAAGGTGACTCCCAGTTATTGCTGTTGTTTCAAGGAACATGCTTTATTAGCCTTTGAAAGCCATATTGTGTGAAGTAGAAGCTGAGATCTGGCTGAGCTCTGTTTGAAGAGCTCCCTGTAAAGGGAATCCTTGGCTGTGTAATGCCAAGAGCTCTTCTTGAGGTAAGTTTGCTGTATGTCTTGTCAGCTTGCTATGACAAAAGTCTGTGTTGTAAGGTAATGAATTGGTCACAGGAATCATCTAACAAAACAACTGTCTTCCCATTTCCTCCTTAAAAAACCCCAAACAACACAAACCCAACAGTACACACCTTTAGGATGTCTGGTTTGCATAGTCCAATTCTCTGGTTTGGAACTCGTGCTCAGGACTGTGCAAGAAATCTGTGGTAGTATTTGATAGCAAACAGAACTTCAGTTACAATTTATCATCCTTCTTCAGTTCTGAGCTGTTTCTTACATTAGGAATATTAGTATATCTTATCTTTCAGTGATAGGGACTGCTTATCTTCCAGAGACTGTGCTATGTCTGTCTTTTCCCTACCTGTGTTGAGAGATAAACAGAGCTGTCTCCTAGGAATTAGTCTTGGGTTGGGCTGTCCTGTTCTTCCTTCTTTTGTTTCCAATAAATGTTTATAAAGGGAGATCTTGAGAAAGACTACAGTTCTGGCACTGTAATTTGACATAAATTCTAAATTCAAACAAGAAGCTGAAAACCAGAATCCCTTTGGGATGAATTTTCCCATTGTTATACATCCTTTAATAGATACTGCAATTTGAGGTCTCCTGTCCAGGTTTTTAATATTCAAGGTGATTTATATTTCCTACAACCTGTCAGAGTAAACTGGAGGGCACACTGAAGTGCCATCAAGCTGACAGTTCTTTGGCTCCCATGCCAAAATTGGCTTCTCTGTTCTGAATAGCAAGAGGTTAAAAAAGATTAAACTTTCATTTAGGTCTCTTTTTCTCCACCCTCAAATTAATTTCACGTGGGGTTTTTTGAGGGATGGTTTTGTTTGTGTATTTTTGGTTTTTGCAAGAAACCTACTTTAAATTAAAGTCTGATCCTAAATCTTATCTGGTGTGATTTGAAGAACTCTAAATTCACTTTTCATTGATATCCAAATTACTCTGACATTTGCTGTGTGAATGGATCAGTTGTTCGTAGTTATCTCACTGCTTTGCTGGGTTTTGTTCTCTGAAAGGAGCTACAAGTCAAAGCAGGGTTGCTCTGCTCTGAGTGCATGGCTACTTGGAAATGTAAGTAGGACTCAGATTCCTGGAGAGAGAGAAACTGCAGGATAGGGTGCTCTCATCCCAGCTGGATATGTGTGTGCAGCCTTGTCACAGTGTCATTTTTGTCATTTTTGTCCAAGATCCACAGTCATGCTGGTATCTTGGTTTCTTATCCTTCTTTACTGATGAGTAAAACTTGCAGATGTCAGGACAGAATGGGTCCCTGGACATAAGGACACATTAAATCCCTGAATGCCAACTTGGAATCAGCTTTATTGTCCTGAAGGCCTGGGAATGCTCTTGGCACTGAACTTCTCTAAATGATTGATGTGGCAAACAAGCACTTCTAGGAAAGCTGGTGCTTGAGTCAGAACTCTTGAGCTCCTTTTCTCATGAAAACTCCTTTTTGCTTGCAGCTGTTTCCATCAGCTGAGCCTCCAGGTCCTTCACTCAATGCTCCAGCACAGGCACCTACTGAACTACCTCAGGCTGCAGGACAAGCACCTGCACAACCTCCAACTGCTGTACCTCCACCCAGCCAGGCTCCTCCAGCAGCCCCAGCAGCAGCAGCAGCCCCAGCAGCAGCACCCCCAGCAGCAGCCCAGGTAAGAGCAGAGACCCTTCCTGCCAGCTCTCAGGTTTGCACTTTGTGTTCTATTCCACATGTGCTGGAACAGTCTGAAACAGTGCAAGCTGCTGGTCTGGAGTTGGTTTAGTGCTGCTGCTTCTGCAGAAGGATCAGCTGGTGCTTGCAAAAGGAAGATGGTCAGTGTGTGTGTGGCAGCTTTTCTTTATCCTGTGGGTGAGCAGTGACTTTTTGTGCTGTTCAGGGAGTAGATTCTGGCTTGAGGGAAAGTGAAAGGTAAGAAAAAAGTCTTATTTAAGGACAGCTGCTCTTTCCTGGTATTTGAGGTGCAGCACAAACAGGCTCTGACTGTGTGTCTCAGCATCACTGGTATCTGTGGGGTAAGAGTGGAGACAAAGGTGAGAGGAAGGAACTGGAATGTTCAAATTCTCCATATTTCAGGAGAGAGACAGGAAGTCTAGGTTAAAACTGTCCTTGGAGCAGTCAAAAATTGTGGAGAAACTGCATCTCCATTTCAAGCTGAGGAGGGGGAGATGGGACCCTTTAGGAGGTTGGTGTTTAATCCCTGAATTTTATGCAGCAGTTGGAACACCAGCAGCAGTGAAGGCTGGGGCAGTGTTGGTGTCAGTGATGCTGTTTGGATTTGCAGAGTACCTTCCTGCCTCCCACTAGTGCCCAAGACCTTATTTGTTGTTGGTAGCTTGTCCTAAGCTGAACTTCATGAACTTGTGTCAGCTCTTAGTGTCAGTAGGTTCATTTTTACAGCTCTGCATTGTCAGTATGTTCTTCTTCACAGCTCTTTGTGTCAGTGTGTTATTCTTTACAGTTCTCCTCTGGTTCTTGTTGTTTACTGGTTACTGTTTTGCAGAGCTCTGGGCTTCTCCATGAACCCTTGTTTGTTTTTACTGACCTGGTGGTTTTCAGCTCCAACAGAAACCAGACTGTGATCAGAGGCCCTGAGCTGCATTGCTGGGCCAAGAGCACCTTGGATTAAAATGCTACTCTTAAACAAAGGGTTATTTTTTAATTTTTCTCTCATGAAAAAGCAAGTGGTCTAGATGAAAAATGCTTGGTCAGGACTTCTAAGCTGAAATTATCAGCCTGGTGCTGTGTCTGTCTTGTTTCTGCAGATACACAATCCTTGCCTCAGCAGGGGCAGTACAGGTGACTTGTGCAGTGGAAAAGTGACTAACCCCTCTCTGTTTTATTTGGGGTTTTTTGGTGGAGATTGAGTAACACTTTGCTCTATACTGGAAATACTACAAGTGCAGGGCAACTCCTGGGTCTGCCCTACTTGAAATGCTTTGATTACACATTCCAGTAATTACTTAGAAGTAATTTAGAATTGAAAATAGGCAGCTATAAAATTGCTGCTAAGATGCTCTTAAAGCCTTTGATTTCACAAAAAATAAAAAGTAACTGAGAGTATATGCTAATCTTCCAATTAAACTGTTTCCTGATACAATTGTATCAGGTTTCAAAATCAGGTGTTTGGGGCAGGGATTAAAATACAGGAGGTCTTGAAGCTGTCATGAATACCCAAAACCCTTAAGTTTTAATGCAAAGCAAGCAATCTTTTCACATTTAGCACTTCTGAATTCTCCTGCAGTTTGGCATTTTTCCAAGTTGTGTAACTTTTACTCTTTTCAAGACAATTGCAGACACCCTCCTTGGATACTACTGAAGTTTTGCTGTTTTGTTGGTCTGTCATGTTTCTCACTGTAGTGTCATGGTTCCAACGATGAGTTAAACTTTTATTTGTATCTATAGTTGATCAAGGTTATTTCTAGTTTTAAAACCAGAGCAAGGAATTGTTAACCTGCTTTATATAATTGATATAATTCCCTTGCAGGCCCCACCTGCAGCCCCCGCTGCAGCTCCGGTACAGGAAGATGTGAGAGTCCCCATCAACCTTGTATTAAGGTTAAGGTAAGGACACAAAACTGACCTGTTCTGTCAACATGAGCCTTTGCAGAGAGGGACACTGGCAGACTTCTGTGCCTTTTAATTAATGTTGTGGTGGTTTTATGTTGTTTGTCAGCTTGGATTTCATCTGCTCTTCTGAAACTGGGATCCGGAAAAGCAGTTTGTCACATCCACCTCAGTTTGGAAAAACCTGTGTACTGAAAGAGGTTTTGATATTTGTGTGAACATTGCTAAACTCTGCTAGAGTGGGAAGGAGGAATTAGCTGGGTTCCCTAAAAGGATTCAGGGATCCAGGGGTTCTGGCCTTATGCTGGACCATCTTACTCTTCATGCACAGCTTCAGACTTCAGCCAGTTCTGAGAGTGAAGAGCTTTTACCCAATTCAAGGAGTGGATTCTGGTCTGTGTCACTAGAAATAGCCAGAAAAAGGGATCTTTCTGCACTCATTACACACACTGATATTTCTCATTAAAAGAACCTGCCTCTCTGCTCTGAAGGCATCCTTGTTGTTGGTGGGCATTGGAGTGAGGATTCTGAGCATCACCTCCTGCTCGGTTCCATAATGTGTGAGCACTTCCCTCCTCTGAAACATGTGCTCCAAGGATATCTCTGCTGAGGGAAATGAGTTGCTGAGGCAATGGAACAACAGGGCCTTGTAGCAGGGAGGTGGCACTCACCTATCCTGGGCTGCACCAGGCCCTGTCAGGTTGTCAGGCCGACTGTGCTGCTCTCACATGCACACCAAGTGATCAGTCTGTGCCTTTGAGGGGGTAGGATGCCATGAATCACTTCATAGACTGATTATTCAATGAGCACTTTCTTTTGGGCACCCATCAGTGCCATGAAGTGGTCACTTTTATGTGAAATTCTCTTCTTTCCACAGGAATTCAAATAAAGAGCTCCATGATATTCGATTTGAATTCACCCCAGGGAAAGGTGAGCTGGTGGGAGATTCCAGTGTGTGAAGGGGAAGTTTTGTGTTTGGTGTTGTGCAGTTGTGTGTGTGGAACTGCTGGGTGAGTGTCTATCCATGGTGCCTTCCTAAAGGGCTTGTTGTGGTTGGGCTCAGAGCACTGCTGTTGAGAAGACCCTTCCTGTAAAAATTCATGGATATGACCAAAGTGCAGCCCTTCAGTGAATTGCAGTGACTTCACAGCATAGCTCAGACTGTCTGACTGCACCCTGTGTGCACCCTGGTGTCTGTCTTTTGTAGAAAACACTTTTGCTGTTTGGTTTGTACAAGCTCCTTTGGGTTTCTGTGTGATGCCTTCACCAGCTGGACAATTTGTGCTCTGTGTTGATGGCTCTTGTGTTTCTCCTCCCCAACAGATACTGCAGATGGTGTGTCTCAGGAGCTCATTTCAGCAGGTCTTGTTGATGGCAGAGATCTGGTAATAGGTAATAGCATATTATTTTTTCTGCTCTAACCATTTCAGTCGTTTTGTGCATGTTTAAAATGACCTCATGAGTGGGTGATAGGAGAATTTCTCGTGGCCTGGATTCTCTACCCCAGTGGCTGCAGCCCCAGCCTGTCAGTTCTGGTGACAGTTCTGTGCCAGTACATGTAGGCAACTCCCAGTTCACAAGTAGGTGATTTAGCTGGAAACATTATGAAGCAAATGTTCCTTGTGATGCAAAATGAAGTCTAATTATTCTAACTATTATTATGAAGATCATTATCATCTGGCAGAGATGCATTACCACAAGCCTGTCCTGCTCACAGGTCCTGTGCAAGAGAGCTCTGGGACTGGAATCAATCAGGCTTTTTGGTTTTAATTATGGCTGGGGAAGGAAGTGTGAGGTGCAGGTGCCCTGGGGCAGCAGCACTGAAACAACAGCTGCCTTCAAACAACATTTTGCTAAATTAATGTGTCCTTCTGTGCAGCAGGTGAGACTTGTAAACTGTCAGCACTGCCTGTGTATTCCAACTGCAGCAAGCAAAGCTGTTCCTTGTACACAGGAAAGGCTGCTAGTGCAAAATTAACTGGATTTCCACATCCAGTTGGGCAGTTTATTACCATTAATCCCATCACATCATGGGAAAAATAACTGGAACAACTGAAATAACTCTGAAAAATTAGTGTAGTAACAATAACAGCCTTTTCACAGTTCAAAGCTGTAGGTTTAAGTAAATGGAGTCTAATTGAGACCTAAACATTTTCTTATAATTGTAAAAATTCAAAGTTTGTTAACTAATAGAAGGAGGACTAACGAGTTTGGGATATTTTTCTCCAGCCTGTCCTAATATTTGCCCATTTTCTTTGTGATTTCAGTTGCAGCTAATTTGCAGAAAATTGTGGAAGAGCCCCAGGCAAACAGATCCATCACTTTCAGACTGGTATTTATTCCTGTTCCCTAATTGATCAAGTTGTCCCTTGCAAGGAGAAGGCATTGCATGTAGATGTCTACTGCAGGCATCTGATGTATGCACTCTAAATCCTCCCTTCTTTCCCAAAGCTTCTTACTGGTTGTATAACTGTAGGCAGTGCAGGCTCCCTGCTTGTATCCTCTGAGGAGCACCTGGGTTAAATAAGCATGAGATGATGTGCTAATAAACACATAAAAATGTTGCAAAGGGATATTTTGGGGGCTTGGGATGTGCACTTGAAGAAATATTTCAGGGCAGGTAGATGGGCTGAGAATTGTCATGGACTCCTTTCTTGGAGGAAGGGAGTGAGGGAGGGTTCAGAGACATTGTCCCTGAGAAGGAAATGGGGAAATGAAGAAGAAAAAGGGAAAATAAAAGAGTGGTGGGCCAAAGAAGAGAGTCAAAACTGAGAGCAGAGCAGGTGAACTTTTCAGAGGGGGCAAAATTCAGAGGGAGTTAAGGTGGCAAAGTGAAGGTGTAACCAGGTTATTGGGGGTGAAGCAATAAGTGCTCTTATTTTTTACTCTTCCTGTAAGGAGTTTTCACTTGTTTTGCTCCAGTTATTGCACATAACCCTATTGGAGCAGACACTGGTAAAACTTCAGTCCCAGCCCTTCATAGCTTCACAAAAACAAAAAAAAAAGCAATATAAAAGCACTCAGTTTTAACTTTGGGTAGTGTGAGCTGCTGAATACAGTGCAAAGCTGTCCTGTGTCTGCTTTCCCCCCACCCCCTGTCTGACACACCTGCCTGTGGTTTGTGTGGAAGGCAGAGCAGGTGTGTTGCTATTTGGATCTCTCTTCCTTGTTTCAGGCATCTGGTGTCGACGGCTCAGAAATTCCGGATGATGGCAAACTTATAGGATTTGCACAGCTCAGCATCAGCTAAACATTGGTCCCAGGAGATGTTTCCCAACTGAGAACCCACATGTGCATATTTGTAATGCTTCTGTTAGCCTAAAAAAAAAAACCACTACTGCCAAAGAATTGAACTACAGCCCCCTTCCTAGAAGCTTTAACATTTTCCTTAATAGGATCACAAACCTTCCTGAAATTACCGATGACGTTTACACCTTTTGTAAACAACTCTCATGTTTTTGTATCTGTCATCTCAAACATGCAGACCCAACACGTCATTGCCTGCATGTTCATTTTATTATTGCCTTACTTTAAAAAAAAATACTACTGAGTACGAAGCAGGGGGTTCCACTGCTCTGATGATCTTGCCTAAGTGTTTGCTTACATGTGGTTTCATTTTTTTTCACTTGCTATTTTTGCACAAGTTTTAATACTGAATGGATTTTTTTTTTTTTTTTTGGTTCTTTACCTGCTTCTCCTTCTATCTGAAACACCAATGTACATGTTGTTTGGGTCACCTGGAGTGCTGAGAAATCTGCTTCTCTTTGGCTGTGTGTTTTAAAACTGCTGGTTTGAATGCTTGCAGCTGAGAAAGCAAGCTGAGTCTTAACCCACAGGAGGGAGAGCTGCCTTCCCTTGTGTTTGTGTTTTTGAGAAGTTCTTTGACTTTGAGGTGTTAGAAGTCAGCTTCCCTTTGTAAACTGCCTTAATTTTATTTTTGTTTTTGTTTTTTTTTTCTAAATCATTTTGGTTCTCTCCACATGAGTGCCAGGCATGGCATGAGGGCTGAACCTTTTTAATTTACGTTAAGCAGTCCTTCCCGCTGCTTTCATTCTGCATCTTAGATGTAGTCTGTTCTTGAAGCAGACCAATGGGGCATTGCTGCCTGGAAACTGGTCTTTCAGATGATGAACACAACATCCATGGCCACAGGGAGAGGAGATCTGTGTCACTCTACCTTTGGAAAAGATGCACTTCCAGCTGTCCCTGAACCCCGGCGTGGTCCCGCCCGGCTGCGCGAGCGCTCCCAACGTCATTCCCGGTCCTGTGCCAGCCGGTCCCCGTGGAACCACCCCTGTGGTGATTTACAGCAATAAAGAATCTCCAGTAGAGTGGCTGTGCTGGGCAGAGGGGGCACTGGGCTTGTCCCTCCTGCACTAAATCCCTCGGCTGGCAGGGCTGCAGTCGGCCCGAGCCGCGACGTTTGATCAGGATGTCACTGCAACCCCGTCACACACGTACTTAGCTTTTCTTTCCATGTGCTGTTGAAGTTCAGTTTCTACATGAATAATATAAATTATGCTCTGAGTTTGATAAGAGACACTTGTAATGCAATATGTGAATAATAAATGGTGTTGACTCTTCTTTTTTTCTTCCCTACTGTTTCACAGTTGGCCTTTGTAACTGCTCTTGGCTCTGGAGTGTTTTCTACACAGAAATTGTAAGTCTGTAATTTACCACGCAGATGGAAACGTGCTTTGTTTCCATCAGACACAAACAATGCAGAAACAGAGCGGAATGACTAGGTTCAATTAGGACTTTTGTTTGGTTGTTTTTTTTTTAATTTCCAAGTCTTCAGATGAACAATCTGTATTTATATCTTGTTCTCTATGAGCAGCTGTGGAAGCTTCCTGAATTGTGCATGTTCTTTTTATACCGCCCCTGTTGCTTTTAGCCTCTGGGTGGATGCTGGGTATGTCCCCGTGGGCTTTCTGCAGCCCCATGGCTGGTGAGTGTGAAGGGGAGGGAGAGGAGATGAGAGTTTGGGAGAGAGATCATCCTGGGGTGCTGAGCTGATGCTCTCAAGTGCCCAATACCAGGGAGTTGGTGGCGGCTGGGTCTGGCCAAGTGTGTGTGGCACCATTCCCTGTTGCCTGACACAAAGCACTCCCTACGGCGTCCCCCATCGAGCTTTTTGGCTTGGGAAGAGCAGGCTGGCACCCTGATTTTCCTGTCACCCTGTGCTCAGTGTGGATGTGTTGGAAACCTTTAGGATACAGAGACAAGGTAGTTGTGGTACAGTATTATATTCCCTCTGCCTGCATGCCCTGGGGACCTCCTCGTTCATTTGTGTACTGGTGCTGAGGAAGGTTAGGACTCAAACTGCTCAAATGGAACAATGCAGCATCTATTTATTGTTATTCCCCATTTTCCCAAAGCCAGGACTTAGAGAGCTTGAGCTCATGCTAACCCAAGGGTCCGTAGTTCTTTAATGGAGAAAATAAGTGAGGAAGAAGCTGATGGTTTTTTCTCTATAGATCTCCAGATCTTTTGGGTAGGGATCCAAAATATTGACTTGGGCTATTACAGTGCTAGACAACTGTCTTTTCTGATGTTGTTCCAGTAAGTGCCAATGCTGTTCATAATTGTTTTCCAGTGTCATTAAGAATTTGGTTTTTGTGCAAATTTCTGATCTGAACCTGGAAGCAGGTGGTAATTTTAAGTTAGTTCCTACTTTTAAGGACAATGCTCTGTTAATGAAAACGGATCCTCTTCACAACTTCGGTGTATTGTAGATTATAATGAAAGATGTAAAATAGTCAGGCTTTTTTTCCTTTTTTGGACTTTGTATTTTACTGCATGTGTCTAATTTTTAATCAATAAAGAACAAATTGTCCATTGCCAGGTGTTTGATGTGTGGTTTGCATGTCATTGGGTTGGATGGTGTGTCTTGGGGGAAGGGGTTTGTCTGAGTGGTGTCTGCAGCCCCTGGGGCATTTCTGTTCGGGGTGGTGGGAGGGTTGGCAGCCCCCAGGAAGATTCAGTGGGGAAAGGGAGATCAAGTCCTGGCTGGATGGGGCTCTGAGTAATGTGGTCTGGTGGGAGGTGTTCCCTGCCCATGGCAGGGGATTTTAACTGGATGATCCTGAAAGTGCCTTTCAACCCAAACCATTCCATGAGTCCAGCTCTGCAGGAGTTGTGTGCAGAAATGGAGCCAGGAGGGTACTTAGGGTGGTGCCCTCAGAGCTTGTCTCCAGCTGAGAGTTTTGCTCCAAGCTCTGCATGCCCTGTGCAGCTGGGAACAAGCATCCCCTGTCCAGAAACACCTCAGGATGGTGGGGGCAGGTGTGAAAATGGGGTGATTTATACCCTGACAAGCGTTGAGAGCACAAACTGGCCTCCCTTCATTCCACCTCCACAGTAATTGTTCTTTGTGGGTGCCCTGATCAACCCCATTGGGGCAGCCATGGGTTTCTGTCATGCTTTACAATGCCCTTCTCATGCATCTGTGGGCAGGAGAAGTATCCAAGTTGCTCTTGGGCACCTCATGGACATCTCAAAGAGGTCCCAGGCAAATGCTGTTCCTGCATCAGGGCTGGGCTAAACAGTGCTGGATTCATTTGTTCAATGATCCTTTTGGGCATTTGAGCTGAGATTTGTCCAACCTGCCTCAAGCAGCATTGCCCTGTGTCAAATATCCCATCCCTGTACTCCTTCCCCAAGTCTTCCCTGCATTTAGCCCCCAGCAGCCTGCAGGGTGGGAAGGAGGGGACATCCCATGCCTGGCTTGCTTGTGCTTGCACAGGGAAGCTGCAAAAGATGGAGGAAATGGCAGCTCCCATCACTTGGAGCTGCAGTGACCTGGCTGCCCTTCCTCATCCCTGGCTCTGCCCATCCATTAACACCATCCCTTTCTTCCTCTGGGCTGTTCCCAGCTCTGCATCACGCTGGGCTCTTCTTGGCCTCTCTGAACCTTGCTTTCCCGAGTGGTTCAGCAAATGCAGCCATTGCTGTCACTGTGTGACAGAGTCTGTTCCCTTTCTATACCACCTGGCCCTGGCAGAGGGGTGGCCCAGGTTCCTTGAAACAGGGGTCCAGCCCTGGATGTTCGTGGGTGGCAGGGGATGATTAATATATTACATGGTGTACTTGTGACTGCCTATGACTGCAGAGCTTATCTTAGGTTTAAACATTAATTCCAGCCCTCTGGGAAGCCTGTCCCAGCACTGTCCTGTTCCAGACACAGCCACCAATGTCAGGAGTCGGAGAAATTTTGAACGCAGTTGGTGATTTTGGGCGATTTCAGAAATGCCTGATGCTGGTCTCCGTGATCCCCTCCCTCAGCGTGGCTTTCCACCAGTTTTGCCAACTGTTCATGGTGCCAGATGTGCCCCACCACTGTGACACCAGCTGGATCCTCGCCGTGGGCCCCAACCTGACGCAGGAAGAGCAGCTGAACCTCACGCTGCCCCGGGGCGCAGACGGGGAGTTCGAGCAGTGCTCCAGGTACTCCCCGGTAGACTGGGACCTCGACTCCATCGTGGCCTACGGCCTGAACGCCACGGAGAAGTGCAGCAGTGGCTGGGTGTACCCCTCAGCACCGCCGCCCTCCCTGCTCACCGAGGTCTGTACTCGCTGGGATGCACTGGGATGTGCAAGGGACAGGACACCCAAATGGCCACAGCTCCCCCAGAGCTGGTGCCTGGCCATGGTGCAGCTGGGGTGGGCTGAGATTTACATCTGGAGCTGGTGCCTGGCCATGGTGCAGCTGGGGTGGGCTGAGATTTACATCAGGTGCATCCTGGGGACCTTGGCTCCACCGCCCAGCCCTGAGGTGTGGTCCTGGAGGGGGTGCAGGCTGTGATAGAGGGGTCAGTGGGGCCACAGGCAGAGCCAGTGGAGACATCAATCACTCCTGGTGGGACCTCCTGCCCCTCTGCATACAGGGTTGGGAACCTTCCATCTTCAAATCATGGAATGGTTTGGCTTGGATGGGTGCTTTAAAAGTCACCTGGTCCAACCCTCAACATCACAGTTGTTAGCTGAGAAAGAAGCTAAATTAAGGTGAAGGAGAGTAGGTTTAGGTTAGATATTAGGAAGAAGTTCTTTACTGTGAGGGTGGTGAGGCCCTGGCACAGGTTGCCCAGAGAACCTGTGGCTGCCCCATCCCTGGAAGTGTTCAAGGCTGGATGGGGCTTGGAGCTACCTGGGATAGTGGAAGGTGTCCTTGCCCATGGCCAGGGTTTGGAAATAACTGATCTTTAAGGTCCCTTCCAACCCAAACCATTCTATGATTCTATGATCCTCCCTATGTCACACTTGCCATTGATGCTCTCTGGATGCCATCAGTTGCAGGACATCTCTTTAACAGAAGCTGCTTGTTCCAGGAATCAACATTGCACCCATCCTTTCTCCTCTCAGAGATCAGGTGGTCTGGGAGGAAGCAAGCTGCTGTTTCTGTCCCCAGTCCCACCTAAAGCAAAATTTGTTGACCAGGAGTCTCCTCTGGGAGTGTCTAGACTGGATGGGGGGAGCTCCTGCAAATCCCGGTGCTTGGGAGAGGGGTACCACTGGGTGCTCCAAGGGTTTGTCCCACCTCTGACTTGTGTGCCCTGTGCACACTGTGGGGATTCACATCCTTGGAAGGGGAGATCCAAAAGGATCTGTTTCTCCTTTCTCCAGTTTGACCTGGTGTGTGACAGGAGGGACCTGAATGACATTGCTCAGGCCATCTACATGTTGGGGCTGCTCCTGGGATCCATGATCTTCGGGCCTCTGAGTGACAGGTGAGGAGACACAAGGGTCTGTGCAAAGCCAGCGTGCTGGTCTGAGCCTGTCTGGCCACTGCACCCTGTGCATTTTATCACCAATTCTCATAAATAGGGACCCTGACCAAAGTCCTTGGGTTCCATGAGGACATGGCCACACAGGGAGAGGAAGGGAGAGAGACAGCATGTGTATACAGTGCTTCAGTTGTCAACCCAGAGTCTAGTCCGAGCCTTATCAGGGTGATAAAAACACTGCATAACCTGCTGGGCTCCTCACCATCTCCACGGGGCCTCTCCAGGTACCGACTGTGTCTCCTGTTCCTCCCCAGGATCGGCCGCCGCCCCGTCATTCTCATCTCCGTCTTCCTCCAGGGCGTATTCGGCCTGGGAATTGCCTTTGTGCCCCATTTCTATGTCTACATGGCCTTCAAGTGTGTCGTGGGGGCCTCTGTGACAGGCATCACCATGACAATACTGGCCTTAGGTGAGTAGGATGACCTTGCCCTGGGCCATCTCAAGATGCAATAGAAAAGGTCTGTAAAGAAATAACAATAATCATGTTTGACTAGAAAAACACCATGGTGAGGACAGGTCTTGCTCTGCACCGTCCCTTGGCACTTTGGCGTCTCCTCAGCCCTCAGTAAGAGCCGTGGGGAGCATCTCTCCCCTGCCAGTGCTCAGAGGAGGGCAAGGGGATGGTGTCCCAGCCCAGGAGCTCAGTCTAATCCTTACCTCCAGAAGAGCTCTTCTCCAGGGAAAGCACCCTGTTTGCATCATGGGAAATCATTTACACGGATGACTCTGAGCCTTCCCTGTTCCTTTCAGCTACAGAGTGGATTGGTGCCTCCTCCAGGCCCAAGGCAGTGCTCACTTCTCACTGCTGTTTTGCCATCGGGCAGATGATTTTGGCTGGTTTGAGTTACGGGATTCGCAACTGGAGGCTGCTGGAAATTGCAGGATCTGCTCCTATATTCACCTTTTTCTTCTGCATAGGGTATGTGGGATGTGGACAGAGCACCTGTAGACACAACAGCAGGGTGAGGGTGTGAGGGAGAAGGCAGCAGCAGCTCAGGACCAGGCTGGGTCATTCCCATCAGAGTGCAGGGGCTGCAGGAGCTTCTGCAGAGCTCAGCACATCTCCCTGGGGCACTGGACTGCTGAGAGCAGCTGCCTTGCTTCAGGTCTCCAAATGTGGTCTTTGGAACCTAAATATATTTAGACCCATCCATCCCATGGGCCATTCACTTAAGAGCAGGACTTGATGATCGTTGTGGGTCCCTTCCAACTCAGAATATTCTGTGATTCTGGGATGTGATTCTTTGCTGCTCGCTGGACGTGGTCACAGAGCAAGGGGCTGTGGGGGAGCTGAGCAGGGCACAGCAGCCTGTGCTGACCTCCCCTCCTGGCAGGGTGATCCCAGAGTCGGCTCGCTGGCTGGTGACCAAGGGCAGAATCGAAGAAGCCAAGAAGGTCCTTCAGAAGGCGGCAGCCACCAACAAGCGCAGCCTCCCGCCAGGGCTCCTGGAGCAGGTACGGGGGGTTCTGGGCCTCGGGCACTGCCCTCTGCCCTGGGGCTGGCAGCAGCCCCTGCAGCCCAGCTCATCCCACAAACACCTCTGCAGTCCCGCTGGCGATGCTTTGGGGATGCACTGTGGGGGACTCCAGCTCCAGCTGAGTTACACAGGGACAGGGGCAGGGAAGAGGCTCAGCTGCTGCTCAGGCTCAGCCTGGAGCTTTCTGGAGTCCACCTGGGGACATGGAAAGGACTGAAATGCTTCTCTGGCTTTTCTCCTGCGAGGATTCCAGGAGTGTGGGTGATGAACACAAGGTCTCTGTTCAGTCTGTGGGTTTCCATGCAGAAATGCGTGATGGGGAGCTCCCTCTTTTCCCACCCCAAAGTCCCCACACTGGGGAAATGTTCATCCTGAGGAACCTCTCAGTCACCACCCCCCTGTGCTGGGCACCAGAGCACAGAGGCAGGAGCCCAGCCCCACAGGGCTGCCCTCCCTCCCAGAGCCGTGGTGGCTTTCCATTGCCTGCAGATGGAAAAGGAGCTGGACATGGGTTTCCTTTGCCTGCTTTGACTCTTTGTCTTTCTGTGGTTTGAAGTTGAAGCCTGAGAAAGAGGTCAAGTCTGGAAGTTTCCTGGATCTCTTTCGGAAGAAGCACCTCCGGAAGATTACTTTAATCATGTCATGTGTCTGGTAAGACATTCTCTGGTGCCCCCTTTCCGTGCTTCTAGGTGAAGAAAAAAGGAATGATGGTCATTACTAAATTTACCTTGTGGATTCTGAGTCTTATTGACGGGTGTTCCTGTTTCTGGCTATTTAATATGTTATGTGGTTTGTGGGAAGTTTTGGCTGTCCTGTGGTATTACTCTGGTTTTATGTCCCCTTGGAAAGGCTGTGGCTTGTTCCAAATGTTGTCACTGGAGATCAGTGCTGCATTTCCTTGTGTCTAACAGATGCTCACCCTGCCTGGCTTTCAGGTTTGTGAACAGCTTTGTCTACTACGGGCTGAGTCTGAATGTGACAAATTTTGGCCTGGACATCTACCTGACTCAGCTGGCATTTGGAGCAGTGGAAATCCCAGCCCGTGTTTGCTGTATCTTCATTCTGCAGAGGTTTGGGAGGAGGAAAACGCAGGCTGTTCTCCTGGTGCTGAGTGGTCTCATGTGTCTGATCATCACCGGCATCCCTGAAGGTGAATGACCTCGTCCTGTACTGAGACATCCTCTGGGACAGGGAGGCACAGAGCCCCAGCCCTTCCCTCGCTGGTCCTGTCCTCCCAACCAAGGCTTGAGCTGTCCCTGGGGCCATGGCCACAGGGGACCTGGCTGAGCCCCCAGAGCCCATTCCAAAAACCCAAGCCTTTTCTTGCCGGTTGTGATGGCCGAGGGCAGAGCTGAGCTCCGTGGGCAGCGCTGTCCTCTGGGAAAATTCATCCCTGGGGAGGTGAGATGATGGATGCAGAGTGAGCTGAAGGTGGCCACCAGGCCAGGGTGGCTCGGTCCATGCTCAGGCGCTGTCAGAGGCGATGGCTCCCTGCAGGTGACACAGCTGTCCCTGAGCATCCCCAGTCGCCCTCCCCCATCCCACAGCAGCCATCTCTCCTCCTCCCCTCAGACCAGCCCCTGGCAACCACCGTCCTGGCCACCATTGGCAAGTTTGCTGCCTCAGCTTCCTTCTCCACCTCCTACGTCTACGGCGCCGAGCTCTTCCCCACCATCGTCAGGTGAGCTCTCCGCACCCATCGGGGCTCCCCTCTGCCGTGGCCGGGGTGGTGATGGGGCAGGATCCCCGCTGTCCCCGCGGCCACGCTCAGCCCGGGGGTGGCCTGGGGGGCTGCCCCTGCCCACAGCTGCCGCTGCCCTGTCCCGCAGGCAGACGGGCGTGGGGCTGTGCTCCATGTCGGCGCGGGTGGCCGGGATCCTGGCGCCGCTGGTCCGGCTGCTGGGGCAGCACCACCGAGCCATCCCCATGGGCATCTTCGGGAGCGCCCCGGTGCTGGGGGGGCTGCTCTGTGTCCTGCTGCCCGAGACCCGCGGCGCAGACCTGGCGGATGACACGGGGGACAGCCGCCCCCCGCCCGAGGTGGGTCCCGGTGCTGCTCTCGGGGGGTGCGGGGAGCCAGCTGGGAGCCCCTCGGCATCGCCCGGGCTGGGAACCCCTCGAAATCGCCCGGGCTGGGGGAGCCCCTCGGCATCGCCCGGGCTGGGGGGCTCTGCAGGAATAACCAGGGTGGGAGGGCAGGCAGTGGGGCTGTGCCACTGTGGAGGGTGGGGAGGAGAGCCCATAATCCTGCCCGTGTTGGCCGTCCCTTCATTCCTGCCCATGGGATAGAACACCTAGGGCTCCCTCTGCCCACCTCAGGGAAGGGCTGCTGCCTCGTATCCACATCCTCTGGCTTTCAGCCTCTCGTAGCTCCCAGCCCTCCTTCCCCATGGGATCAGATGGAATTGCACCCCAATACTTTTGTTGTCCTGCTGGGAGAAGGGTGTTCACAGGAACAGTAGGGAATGGGATCCAGGTTGCTGAGAGCTGCCATCAGCTCACCACACACCTTTCTTTGCTTTTACACCCTTTTCCCTTCTTCCAGGTCTGCGAAAATGCCACCAGCAGCTCTGAGAATGGGCAGGTGAAAGGAAAAGATGGTGGTCAAGACAAGGAGTGCACGAATACCACGTATTTCTAGCTGGGTCTGTGGATAAAGGCAGCCCAGTGCTGTGTGGGCACTGAGGACAGGCAGGGCCTCCATCACAGGACACCACCGTGGCTCAGGCCATCACTGCCACTCCTTGGGTTTCCTTGTCTTTTCTGCCTTCCTGTATCTCCCTCTGTATCTTGTCCTCAGGCACTGCAGGCTGTCACTGGTGCCCAATGGTGCTCTCGCCCGGGAAAATCAGATGCTTTTTATTTGAGGGGAAAAAAGAAATCAAAAACCAGAATGGAGACATTTCCTCTTCATTTTTCCTGTCTTGTCTCCAGGAAGGTGAGGCTGTAAACTTTGTCCAGTGAGACACCCACTAGAGCCCTGAATAAACTTGTAACAGAGAACTGTGCTCACTAACAGGAGAGCAGGAGCAGATGCAGCACTGAAAATAATCTCACACTTTCAAGGAGTGATTTATCTTGACTGTCTAGCAAGATCATCTCGTTCTCTCATGAAAACACTCCTTTTTATTTTTTTTTTTATTTGAGACAGAACTGAGAAAAAAAAAATGTGATGGAAGAAACAGCATGCAGGGAGCAAGGACGTCTAACAGGCAGTAGAATTTTTACCTTAGTGCTGGTGGCTTTGAATTAATGCCTATTATGATGCTTTGGGCATGGAAAATGGAGCTGTTGGGCTGCACTGTGGGACCAAATTGACTTGTCCCTTCCAGGAAACAGAGAGGTGTGGTGGCAGTTGGTGTCTCAGAAGAAAGTGCAAATCTTTCTGGGAAATATCAGATCTTTTCTACTCTGTTCTATTCTGTTCCTTCTTGCTGCATCCATTTCTGTCTTTAAAAGATTTAGGAACACTTTTGTCTTATACTGTGAAGAAAAAAACCATGTTTTTCCTGTGCTTCCCTTCCTCTTATCTCCTTCCCCTCAGTCCAACTTTCTTTTCACGCTGGTTTGCTACAGATAAAGCTTAAATGCTGCACATGATGGTTCTCCATCTTCGACTGTACAAAGGGTTTTTTTCTGGTAGTGTCAAGAAACTTTTAAACCAGAATATTTCTTCTCTCCATTGTCATGCCTACATGTTTTCCATGGACCAAAGTACCTCATGTCTATGCAGTTTGGTGAAGAGAGTGTTTTGGATAAAATCAGTGCCACGTGACAGTGTCCTGCCAGGAGGGACTGGCTGTGGTGCCATCTTCTCTCTGGCACTGCTTTTCAGAGAATTTTCAGTGGTGCTCCTCTTCAGTATCCTGAGAATAGAGGAGCTCAATCCGCTGTCCTTTCCTTGGAAAAGGCTGGGGAGTGCCTCCTTCAGGCTTTTATGCAAAAAGCAAGGCATTGAGGATAAAGGCTGAGGGAAGAGCTTGGAGCTCAACATAGAGCTATTTAGGGAACCACGGCTCCTTTTGGGAATTGTCCTCTGAGACTCTGTTTTAGCTCATTTCATAAATAAAGGCATCCAAGCACAGCTCATGTACTTCTGTTTCCATCTCATTTGTGCGTCCAGGGGGCTGAAGATCCATTTCATAGAATATTGGAACGGCTTGGGTGGGAAGGGACCTTAGAGATCATCTTGTTCCAGTCTCCTGCCATGGGCAGGGACACCTTCCACTATCCCAGGTTGCTCCAAGACCTGGCCTTGGACACTTCCAGGGATGGGGCAGCCACAGCTTCTCTGAGCAACTTGTGCCAGGGCCTCCCCACCCTCACAGGGAAGAATTTATTCCTTATATCTAATCTGTATCTCCCCTCTGTCAGTTTGAAGTCATTCCTACTTATCCTGTCACTCCAGACCCTTGTCCCAAGTCCCTCTCCAGCTCTCCTGGAGCCCCTTTAGGGACTGGAAGGTGCTCTAAGTCCTCTGTGGAGCCTTCTCCAGGCTGAACAGCCCCAACTCCCTCAGCCTTTCCTCATATGAGAGGTGCTCCATCCCTCTAATCATCTTTGTGGCCTCCTCTGGACCCGCTCCAACAGCTCTATACTGTATTTTATCTGTTCTTCTCTAGATCACTGGACCTTGTCAGTTTGAAGACCACTGGATCATGCACTTGAAGAGCACCTGAATAGCTTGACTCGTGTTTTTCCCAGCACAGCAGAAGTGTGAGAATGTCCAATGTTTTTACTGTGCCTTAATGTCACTCCTAGCCAGCCCACACACAGCCTTGCACTGTAGTGAGTAGAGCTGACAGCACAAAGTGGAGCCAGGTGTGCTGGAACAACTTGTGGGAATGCAAACACAACCTGTGGGAATGCAAACACACTTTTTCATGCACACAGTGGGGTGGTCTGTGCTCTCATGACCATGAGGCCACGGGCAAAGGGTAAAAAGTGACCCGAGGGATACTGAAGGGAAAGAGGATGATCCCATAATGAGGGAGGGAGCCAAAAGGTGGTAAGGACAAAACAGGGTAGAGAGGGTTAGCTGGGAAGAGCAGATGGAGGTGTGAGAAAGCTCCTGTTGTCAGAGGAGCCCCACAGGGACCACTGAGACAATCAGTCAGTGACACCAACAAATTCTGCTGCAACCCTGACTCCTGGCTGTGGGGCAGAGGTGTCAGGATCCTGGACCTTCCCCTTTAGCTCTAATTGTCCTCTCCTTTCACCTGACCCCATGCTGGGAAGCCCCAGGTCCATGAGCAGAGCAAAGCTTGCAGAAAAGGACCCAGCAGAGAATGGCTGAGGAGGTGAGGACCTGAGCATTGTAGCTTCTCTCCTGACTCTGTGCAAGGAGCCATAGAATCACAGGTTCGTTTAGGTTGGAAAAGATCTCTAAGATGATTGATTCCACCCATCAACCCAGCACTGCCAGATCCACCACAAAACCACATCCCTGAGTGACACAGTTACACGTCCTTTAGACACCTCCAGGGATGGTGACTCCACCATGGCCCTGGGCAGCCTGTTCCAGTGTTGGACAACCTTTTGGAGAAGAAATTGTTCCAAACATCCAATTTAAACCTCCCCTGGTGCAACTTGAGGCTGAAAGACGTTCTCTGCTTACAAATTAATTAGCACAGGAGAGGAGCCCACCCTCATATTTCTTTTGCACGACACTAAATGACACTAAGATGCTGTGACTGAGCTGGCAGCAGCCAGCCAAAGGTCACTGTTAAAGGCTCACCATGACTGGGGAAAGCTGTCTGGATACCCACATAGTTTGACATCGAATTGCAGTGTTCTCCATGCAATTCAGAAAACTTCCACAGCTGCTGGTAGAGAAAATAGATACAGACTGTTCGTTGGAAGACTTTGAAAAAAGAAAAAAGTCCTTATTGAAGTCAGTCACTTTGCTTTAACACTCTGTTTCTGCATTGTTTGTGTCTGATGGAAACAAAGCACGTTTCCATCTGCGTGGTAAATTACAGACTTACAATTTCTGTGTAGAAAACACTCCAGAGCCAAGAGCAGTTACAAAGGCCAACTGTGAAACAGTAGGGAAGAAAAAAAGAAGAGTCAACACCATTTATTATTCACATATTGCATTACAAGTGTCTCTTATCAAACTCAGAGCATAATTTATATTATTCATGTAGAAACTGAACTTCAACAGCACATGGAAAGAAAAGCTAAGTACGTGTGTGACGGGGTTGCAGTGACATCCTGATCAAACGTCGCGGCTCGGGCCGACTGCAGCCCTGCCAGCCGAGGGATTTAGTGCAGGAGGGACAAGCCCAGCGCCCCCTCTGCCCAGCACAGCCACTCTACTGGAGATTCTTTATTGCTGTAAATCACCACAGGGGTGGTTCCACGGGGACCGGCTGGCACAGGACCGGGAATGACGTTGGGAGCGCTCGCGCAGCCGGGCGGGACCACGCCGGGGTTCAGGGACAGCTGGAAGTGCATCTTTTCCAAAGGCAGAGTGACACAGATCTCCTCTCCCTGTGGCCATGGATGTTGTGTTCACCATCTGAAAGACCAGTTTCCAGGCAGCAATGCCCCATTGGTCTGCCTCAAGAGCGATTGAGTCAGGCTAGACCTTTAGTAGATGTCTGTCCAATCATGGCTTGCCCTCTGAGCATCTGCCAAAGTCCTTCTCCAAGTCTGCTTCATCCTCTCTGGCGTTTCTTTTAGAAATACTCTACAGGTTTCTCCTTCTGAAGACAAGAAGGAAAGAGGGAGAGATGGGACTGTTTTCATCCTTGTTTCTGACATTTTAAAATTTTCCTTAAATTTGCACCTTTGGATGCTTTTTTCATTAAATTCAGAGCCCCCTGTACCCACCTCAGCCGGGGGTCGGCTGTGCCCTGTGTCGTCTGGCAGGTCAACGCCGCGGGTCTCGGGCAGCAGGATGCAGAACAGGGACACCAGGACGGGGATGCTCCCAAAGATGGCCATGGGGATGGCGTGGTGGTACTGCTCCAGGGGGAGGATCAGCGGGGCCAGGATCCCGGCCACCCGCGCCATGGTCGAGCACAGCCCCATGCCCGTCTGCCTGGGGACAGAGGGCAGCGGGAGGTGTGGGCAGGGGCAGCACCCCCTGGGACACGGGGACAGCCAGGCTCTTGCCCCATCACCACCTCCAGCTACGGTAGAGGGAAGCCCCGATGGGTGGGGAGAGCTCACCTGACAAGGGTGGGGAAGACCTCGGCGGTGTAGACGTAAGAGGTGGAGAAAGCGGCTGTGGCCATGAACTTGCCGATGATGGCCCCGACAGTGATTGCCACGGGCTGGTCTGAGGGGAGGAGGAGAGACCACCACTGTAACCTCCAGGGAGATGGTTCACTTGAGGCCAGAACTCTCTGCAGTGGGATTTCTTGGGACAGCCCTTTTTGATGGATTTACTAAGCAAACCTGCCACCTAACTCACTGGAAATTATCCCTAACATGCCCTTACCTGGAAAATACCCTCTGGCAAAGAGAATCCAGATTTATCCTGAGGCCTTGGGCATTTCCTAGATCTGCAACTGAAATGAGCCTCTGAGACACCAGAGGTGTTTGGGGAGTGCTTGGTTGGAAATGCCACATCCCTGAGCTTGAAGGCATCGTGGCAACCCCACTCCTTCCTTAAGCCTCACTCACAGCACTGGCACAGCAGTGGGGTGAGGGCATGGACTGTGGCCTTGTGGCACAGACAGAGGAGGGGGAGTGGGCATTTTCTTTTTTTGTTCATCTAAAAAAGGGAGACATGGTGGCTTTTAAAGCACCTCTTCTGCTACACCTTTCTGTGAGGAGGTGGTGGTATCTCATGGGTGGGAAGGTTCACCTTCAGGGATGCCAATGAGGATGAGACACAAAAGGCCAGACAGCATCAGCTGAATGCCTTGCACTTTCTTCCTCCCAAACCACTCCAGCAGGAATATGCAGGAAATTCGAGCTGGGAACTCCACTGCCCCAAAGGCCAGCTGTGTCAGGTAGATGTCCAGACCAAAATCTGTCACACTGAGGCTCAGCCCATAGTAGACAATGCTGTCTGCAAACCTGAAATTCAAGTAAAGTGCAATAAAACATGTCACCACATGGTTTTATGGGGGAGGTTATCATCAAAAATTAGAAAGGTTAGAATACACACAACTTATTTAAACTGCAAGCCATCTCTGTATTGATACCAGTCACCTCCTGTGACAGTTCTGTGGGACACAGTTGCATGGTCAGCATGGTCAGCAAGTTCTAGACTGAACCCAAAACTTCCAGGAAGGCACAAAACTACTCCAAGGCCCAGGAACTGCAGAAAGCTGGGATTACTCAAGCCTTCTAACAAAACCCACAGTATCATCTTCTTTCCATGCCCAGACAAGATAAATTTGGTTCAGTATGGGGAGGTAGAATTATAGCAGATAAACAGATTACACATATACATGAGCATCAATATCACATCAATTTATGGCTCTTGTTGACCACCAACTTCTTTTCTTTCACCTCGGATTTTTGAAACAGGAAACCAGGGAATGTCTTACCAGACACATGACATGATTAAAGTAATCTTCCGGAGGTGCTTCTTCCGAAAGAGATCCAGGAAACTTCCAGACTTGGTCTGTTCCTCAGGTTTCAACTTCAAACCACAGAAAGACAAAGAGTCAAAGCAGGCAAAGGAAACCCATGTCCAGCTCCTTTTCCATCTGCAGTCAATGGAAAGCCCCCACGGCTCTGGGAGGGAGGGCAGCCCTGTGGGGCTGGGCTCCTGCCTCTGTGCTCTGGTGCCCAGCACAGGGGGGTGGTGACTGAGAGGTTCCTCAGGATGAACATTTCCCCAGTGTGGGGACTTTGGGGTGGGAAAAGAGGGAGCTCCCCTTCAGGCATTTCTGCATGGAAACCCCCAGACTGAACAGAGACCTTGTGCTCATCACCCACAGTCCTGGAATCCTCGCAGGANGTAACTCAGCTGGAGCTGGAGTCCCCCACAGTGCATCCCCAAAGCATCGCCAGCAGGACTGCAGAGGTGTCTGTGGGATGAGCTGGGCTGCAGGGGCTGCTGCCAGCCCCAGGGCAGAGGGCAGTGCCCGAGGCCCAGAACCCCCCGTACCTGCTCCAGGAGCCCTGGCGGGAGGCTGCGCTTGTTGGTGGCTGCCGCCTTCTGAAGGACCTTCTTGGCTTCTTCGATTCTGCCCTTGGTCACCAGCCAGCGAGCCGACTCTGGGATCACCCTGCCAGGAGGGGAGGTCAGCACAGGCTGCTGTGCCCTGCTCAGCTCCCCCACAGCCCCTTGCTCTGTGACCACGTCCAGCGAGCAGCGAGCAGCAAAGAATCACATCCCAGAATCACAGAATATTCTGAGTTGGAAGGGACCCACAAGGATCATCAAGTCCTGCTCTTAAGTGAATGGCCCATGGCATGGATGGGTCTAAATGCTCTATATTTAGGCTCCAATGGCCACATTTGGAGACCTGAAGCAAGGCAGCTGCTCTCAGCAGTCCAGTGCCCCAGGGAGATGTGCTGAGCTCTGCAGAAGCTCCTGCAGCCCCTGCACTCTGATGGGAATGACCCAGCCTGGTCCTGAGCTGCTGCTGCCTTCTCCCTCACACCCTCACCCTGCTGTTGTCTCTGCACACACTGTGAAGCTCTGCCCCACTCCTGCTTACCAGATGTAGAAGAAAAGGGCAAAAAGAGGAGCAGTTCCTGCAATTTCCAGCAGCCTCCAGTTGCGAATCCCGTAACTCAGGCCGGCCACAAGCATCTGTCCGATGGCGAAAGCAGTGTGAGCAATCAGCACTGACTTTGACCGGTAGGAAGCACCGACCCATTCTGTAGCTGAGAGGAAAAACAAAGGTTCAGGGTGTCCCTTTCCAAAACATGTTGAGCTCTCTTTTGTTATTCTATCTTGTGAGGCCACATCTGCTGCCTCAGGGCAAGGGTATCCCACTCACCCAGGGCCACGACAGTAATCATAATTCCTGACACTGCAGCCCCCACGACACACCTGAAGGCCATGTACACATAGAAATGGGGCACAAAGGCAGTTGCCAGGCCAAACACGCCCTGGATGAGGATACAGATCAGAAAGACTGTCCGTCTGCCTATCCTGTGGAAGAAGAGAGAAGACACAGTCAGCATCTGGAGGGACCCTATGGGGACAGGGAAGAGCCCAGGTGGGATACAAAGTGATTTGAGAACCAGAGGAGATTTCACACCCACGTGAACAAAGCTTCTCTGGACACCCCAAGAAATAATATGCAGTGTCTGCACTGTTGACCCAACACAGTACTGGCAAAGCCTGAGACACCAGCTGGGGCTGGTGTAATTCCTGATGGACTTCCCCACAAGGCTGTATCTGCCTCTCTTTTCAACCCTCAGACATTTACAGACATATCAGGTGGCCTCACATGCCCTTCTCAGGCAAGGGGATTGAGTCCTGTGAGGGGAGCAGTTCATGCTCAGTGCATGAACAGTCTGCACCCTCAGCTGGGCTGTTCCTGGGTGCTGGGCAATGACTCTGGGAGGTGATTGTATTTCCTCACCTGTCACTTAGCATCCCAAAGATCATGGCTCCCAGGAGAAGCCCTGCCATGTAGATGGACTGGGAGACATTGTCCAGGACTTCCCTTTCACACACCAGGTCAAACTGGAGGAAGAAAAACACAGATGCTGTTGCTTTTGACATATCCCAGCTGCTTTCTGCAGGTGGGCAGCCTTTCTGGTTCATGGTGGATCCAGGATCTGGGTGCCTGAGCTCTTGCTCTGCACCCTGGGAGGAGAGAACCTGCTCACAAGGGCTTGAGCCCTCCATGGTGTGCACATAGGGCACAAACCAGAGGTGGGATGGGCATACGAGGTGCTCAGCATGACTCTGCATTCTGGTGCACATCTCCAGAGTGCTGGGATCTGTAGGATTCCCCTCCAGCCCAAATGTCCCCAAGGGAGCCCCCTGGCTGGTGAGTTTTGCTTAAAGTGGGACCTTGGGATAAGAGCTGTAGCAGCTGTTGTTGGGATAATTGGCAGCAACTTTCTTCTCCAGCTGAAAAGGCAGGACAGGGTGGGAGGAGAAGGAGGGCAGTGTTTTCTCTGGTAAACGAGGACCAGCACAGGAATGGGAAGGGATGCAGCACCTGCTGAGAAGCCTCCAGAGAAGCCTTCCCTGAAATGGGCTTGGTACTGCAGAGAGACCAAGGAACCTTTGCAAATGCCAGAGGCTGGACTTTCTCCTCTGTTGCAGCTCAGAGGAAGATACTTATGAGAAAGTGCTGGAGCTGGGATGTAGGAAAGGAGGGAGGAGGAAGGGAGAAATGAGGGAAGGTGAGAAAGGAACAAAAGTCCAGCGAGGGAGAATCACAGAATAATTTAGGATAAAAAAGACCTCCAAGATCATTGAGTCCAACCTCTGACTGATCACCACCTTGTCAACTAGAAAGTGGGAGATAAAGCAGAATGGAGAAGTTGACGATGCTGATAGACCAGGCCTTTGCTCAACTGCATGGCCCATGGGATGTCCTGTTGCAGCCCTGCAAGTTTCTGGAGGCCCCAGGAATATCAGTGATAAGCAGTTGGAAGGTAAATGCATCTCACAGAGAAGAAGATGTGAGTAGAACCAGGCCAAAGAACAGGGGAAACTGTGGCAGGGCAACCCAAAAGGTCCCTCCAGGCAAGATGCATCATATGTTCAAGAGTCTGGATACTGAAAAGGGGAGAGATGATGGGCAGAACATGTGCTGGACTCACACCCCCACACTCACTGCCTGTACCCTCCCTGGGCATCTGCATCGTGGCCTTCCTGCACCAGCGTCCCAAGGATTACAGCTGCCATCTGTGTGATGGAGGCGTGCCTGGTGTAAATCTCGGCCTGACTGCACCACAGTCTGACCAAACCACAGGCCAGGGTATTCCCATCCCCTCCCACACAGCTGGCATTGCCTGACCAAACCACAGGCCAGGGTATTCCCATCCCCTCCCTTGCACATCCCAGTGCATCCCAGCGAGTACAGACCTCGGTGAGCAGGGAGGGCGGCGGTGCTGAGGGGTACACCCAGCCACTGCTGCACTTCTCCGTGGCGTTCAGGCCGTAGGCCACGATGGAGTCGAGGTCCCAGTCTACCGGGGAGTACCTGGAGCACTGCTCGAACTCCCCGTCTGCGCCCCGGGGCAGCGTGAGGTTCAGCTGCTCTTCCTGCGTCAGGTTGGGGCCCACGGCGAGGATCCAGCTGGTGTCACAGTAGTGGGGCACTTCCACAACCATGAACTGTTGGCCAACCATTTGTAAAGGATTAAGAAGCAGTGGGAGGGCGAGGAGCAGGATCAGCAGTTTCTGATACAGCCCAAACTCCCCCAGAGCACTGATGACATCTCCAAACTCAACCATGGTGAGCACCTGTGTGGCCAGGCAGCACTGGTGCCTATGGCTTAAATAGGCAAATATTAATGTTTAAACTGTATGAGCACTAAACCTCTAATCCAGTGTGATAAAATGAGCACCTGTACCTGCACACTAGTCCATTATGATGATATACTGCCATCCTCCAGGCTGTACTTTGTTACCAGCCATTCCCTCCCTGTTCTGGGGACCAGAACAAAGGTGCCAGAGCATTGCCACTCTTGGAGATAGCAGAGTGACAGCTTGTCCTTTTCCAGCCTGGAATATCTCACAAGGCCTCCTGAAGGCAGCTGTGTGTGTGTGTCTGAGGCCTGAAGTTGTGACTCTACAAATGAGGGTTAATTTTACTGAGTGTGGTGAAGCAAAAGGAGGGAATTCACATTAATGGCTTAATGGCTGTATAACCCATCCTGGAGACCATGGGAAAGAGAAGCAGAAGAACACTTCTCTGGACCAGAAAATATGGCTGGTAGTCCAGTAGACTTGTTCTTGACAGCTGTGTCCCAATCTGTTGGTTTTCATTTGTTCCATGTAGAAACCCTGGTTAGTCATAAAACTAGATGTAAACTGCAGTGTTCTGGGGGGAATCCTAAAATACATTTGTCTTAGAGAGGCCCCCAGGGAAAACAGCACATTATGCACACAGACACACAGAGCACACAGGATTTGGGAGATGACACCAGTTTGGTTTTGCCTGAGGTTCTGATGTCACTTGAAAGGTGGATTGGCCTGACTTCTGCTGAACATCTGAGCTGGGTAGACTCCCTGAGTGGCTTGTTCCTTTGTTCCTGATAAACTGGGTAGCTGGATTGCCCTCAGTGTGTGAAATTTTGTCTGTAATTTGGCAAAGGTCTCCTGACTGCTTTCACCAGAGCTATGAAAAGGTCACTGACCTGCTCATTTCATGTCTCCCCTCAAATTCTTTGTCCTTCACTCTCAGTGTCCATAGTACATCTGAGCCTCCAGCAAAGTTTCTGAGGGGTCACAGAAGCTTGGTTTTGTGTTTTATAAGTGAGAATGACACTGTTGTGCTTATGGAAGTGGAAAGAGGGGTAGAATATTGGATTTTAAATCATCACCCCCTGAGTTGGAGTGGGAGAGTGAGATCACACTGGCTAGTGCTATTGGGAGTAAAGGAAGAGAGGAGTAAATGTTACTCAGAGTTGTGTAAATCCAGCACTGTGCCTGCATCATCTGCACACACCTCACAGCCAAACAGCACTCAGCTCTGCATCCACATCCTTGGATGAGAGGACTTGCTATTCAGAGACATTCCTCGAGCAGGAGGTTGAGCTACACACCCTCCAGAGTTTCTTTTTACCCTAAATCCATCTCTGGCTTTCTTATGGAATGACGTGGCTGAGGAGATCTGCTGTGGCAGAGGGATTTTGACCCTGTCCTGCCTTCTCCATCACTGTGCAAGAAGCTGGGGTGCTCAGGCTTACCCTGTTGTGGGTGGCTCATGGTGTCCCCTCCCATTTCTCAGCCCACAGCACCTCCTGTGGCAAAGAGGTCAGATTTCTGACCATAAAACCTCCTTGGGGGTGACCCAGACATGAGTGAGTCTCATGGGCTAATGCAGATATTCTTCCAGCCATGACCAGACAGGCTCCTCTGAAGCCCTGGGAAAGCTTCAGTCCTTTATTACCTTCAGATGACTTTTCTCATAGAAAGATGTTGTTCTCCTAACTGTCTCCATCCTCTGGAGCTGAGTGGATCAATCCTACACAGTGGGATCTCTCAGGGACAAAGGCTGGGGCAGCCCTGCAGACCTCCTCTGTTTCCTGAAGCCCCACTGGTAGGGATTCTGTGCTTATTTCTCTCTGTCCAGCAGCTCTGCCCAGGCAGATTGCTAAGGCTTACAAAGCCTCTTGTAAATGGAGAAGCCTCTATTGGGGGGTATCAGAAACCAGCAGGTTTCAGGGAAGGCCTGGGATGGACAGCTGGGAAACCTCTACATTCATGTTGAGGACATGGGAGAGGAAACATCCTAGAGAGTAGTTCAGAAAGAGAAATCATTGCCTAGGAATGGAGCCTAGTGCAGGCAATAGGGCAGGGAGGTTGTTGGACTTTTTACATTATTATTTTATTTTATTTTATTTTA
>VZRZ01004359.1:916357-949361 GCA_013398175.1 Climacteris rufus | reverse complement strand
CCCTTTTTTTTTTTTTTTTTTTTTTTTTACAGACAGCTGATTAAAACATGCAGTGATATGCTCTATGACCCTTTTCATAGTTCATGCACATGTTCATGCTTTGAACCTCTGGGGTTTCTCGTGAGCTTGTTTATCATTAGTGTAATTGTTAACTCCTATAACATTTATGTTATGTAATATTTATGCAAAGGGCAGTCAGGGAGGATCAGAGTGCAATGTCACAGGGACAGCAGATGTAGCAATGTCCCCACACCCCAAGACTTCAAGACATCTGGATTCATACTCCTCCTCTGCCCTTCTGATCTTGGCAAGGTCATTTCACTTATCTTTGCTCATCATTGTGCAACTGATTTAATAAAGCACGTTTGGTCCCATCTCAGCTAACTTGTGCTGCAGGGCAGGGGTGTGTGTCTGTTTTAACCTATTTTTTTTTTCACCTATATGAAGAACTCCTTCTCTGAAAGGTCACAATTTAACATCTCCAAGTCTTCAGAAGAGAGACTTTCATAATCTTCTTCAGCTCCTGATGTTTTTCTGCTCCTGTTCATTTGTTCAGAAGCCTCCTGGCCCATTTTGGTCAAATCAGTATCAAAATGATCAAAGGTACCCTGATTAGAGCTTTCAGAAGCACGGCTGCTGAATATGTATGGAATATTGGGAAAATTGCCTTCCTGTATAGAGAGAGGCCTGTTTGTGGAGCCTTCAGCACTGAGACCCACTCCAAACGTTTCTTCTGCTGCCTTTGGAGCCTGGCACAGTGGATCCAGCTGCAGCAGGAGTTCACAGCTCTGAATCCCTTCCAGGTCTCTAATATTAAGCTCATCCTGCCCATCGAGAAGCAAGAGACTGGAGGTGTCCCACAGCTCTAGTGAGGCATTTATTTCTGCTGGGATTTCTTGGGATAATTCTGAAGGATACGAATCAAAAAAAGCTGGAGTTTCTGTCTCTGAGTTTTTAAAATCTGGATTTGGAGTTTTATTTGCTATACTGGGGAAATCTTGTCCTCCAGAAAAGAACAAGTTATTGTTCCCCAGAAAATCCATGTTGCCAAACTGAAGCTCAGCTTCCTTGGGTAACTTTTCTGAATCAGCTGGTGAAAAAAATATCCCATCCTGTGCCTCTGTGTCCTGGACATCCAAACTCAACAGGTTCTGGGTTTCTAGTAGATGAGCATCATGGTGATTTCCCTCCCTAGAGAGATTTTTGCTGCTGTCAGCTGCAGACACAAGCTCTGGAGGAGGTTGCAGAGGGTTTGTTCCACCTTCTGAGATCCCTGCAGCTTCTTTCTGATTTTCCTGTGCTGGCAGGAGAGGGGGCAAACAGCTGTCTTTTTGCTGCCAAACCTGATTATTTAAAGACAATTGGTCATGAATGTCAAGCTCAGTTCTCTCATGTTTCTCATCATGTGACACGTTTGTGCCAGGAGCTGACAACAGGACATCAGTCCCCTTGCCCTCAGTAGAGCCTGAGAATCCTCCAGACCTCTCCTGGATTTTTTTAGGGAACACCTCTGTCTTTTCTGGCCATGACAGCTGATCATTCTTGGAGGCCTTTTGCTTTGCTTGGCTGGAGGATCTGAAGTCCTGGGCCTTTTCTGGCCTGCCAGCAATATTTGCTTGTTCTGAGGATCCTGTAGGTTTTTCTTGTGGACCCTGCTTCTTCTCTGAGGAGTGACCAAACAAAGTGGCAAGGGCTGACTGGGGCTTTGTGGGTTTCCTTTGGGTTGTTGTCTCTTTCTTGGGGTCTTTGCCTTTGTCTTCAGAGCCAAAAAGGGTAATGAAGGGGTTCTTTCCAAGCCTGAGACCTTTGCCTGGTGTCTCTCTACGGGCTTGACTGCTTCTGGGCTCCTTGCTCTGGGCATCAGTCTGTGACACAGGCACAGTGCTTTCCTCTGGGAGTTTCAGATCCACTTTTTCTTCACCTAGTGGATGGCCTCCAGATCTGTCCAAGGATAGATTTGGTTTGGAATATTCTGATGTCTTGGCTGGCTGCTCAGAAATGTGCAATGTGTTTTCACTAAGAATTTCCCTGGAATCCTGTGACTTGGAGTTGTTGAATTCATCAGGTGAGGGGCAAGTGGCACAAGTTTCTTTCAGAAGTGTGTCTGTTGGTACTGGAAAATCCTTGCCAGGTGATTTAATATCATGTCTCAAAATATCCTCATGAGTGTTACTTTTCAGTGGGCCACGTGTGTCCTGAGGTTCTGTTTCTTGTGGACAGGACACATGGTGATCTTCTGTCTTGTCTGGCCAACCAGGTGGAGAGATTCTGCTCTGTTCATCTTTGTTTTCCTGAGATGTTTGCTCAGGACTGGTCTCTTCCAGAGACCCTGACCTACTTACTGGTTTCTCTTCTTTTGTCTTCTCAAATTCTGCCTCTGAGCTCTCAGTTCTAGGCAAATCACTTATGCTGAATGGCTGCACAGTTTCCCACAAAGCTACTGGCATTTGTTTCCCAGGGAACTCCTTGCTGTTTGCTTCTGATTTTTCATTCAGCATTTCAGTGATCTCAGGTGACACACTCAGGCCTCCTGGCTCCAGGGAACCAGAAGATACAGAAGAGGTCCTTGACACACCAGAGGGGGAATGGGCTTCTTCAGCTTCATTTTCAGAGGGATCCACACCCTCAGCCACACATTTTAGCTCTGTTCTTGTGGTGTTTTTGGTTTTAGGCTCTGGCACATGAATGGTCTGTGTGGTGTTTATGCCCTCTCCAAGGTGATGCTTGGCCCCTGCAGCGTCTGGGGTGGCTGCAGTCAGTTCAGGCTTGTCACCTGCCACTGTGCCTCCTTTGCTGGGTGTGCTCAGAGACCCACAAACCTTGTTTTGTGTCACTGGAACCTCTGTGGCAGGGAGGATGCAGCCCCCTGTGCCTGCCAGGTACATCCACGTGGAGGGTTTAGTGCTTTGGTGTGTGGTGTGGGGGGCAAGCAAGCCACGAGGCAGGGATTTCACAGGCTCCAGGACTCGAGGGAAGGAGGCACAGGCAGGTCTGCTCTTCAGCTGGGCTTGGCCCTGCTGGATTGCAGCCACTCGCTGGGACACCTTCCCCTCTAGCTTCCCTTCAGGCACATCCCCAGTCTCTTCACGGCTTCTCTGTTCTCTGTTTGCGGGCCAGGAACACACTTGCTCTCTTTCCTTGGTGTAGGTGATTCCAGGTAAGAATCTTCCCTTCTCCCCTGCTCCCTCCTGACCCCTGAGCATCATTCTGCCTGCCCTGCTGCCTGCAGCCTCGTAGGTTTGCAGGCTCAGTGAAGGATTTTTCCAGGAAGATGCTCCATTTCCAGCTCTCCTCTCGACAGTCAAGGCTGGTTCTGAAGGTGGCCAGACTGTTCTGAGCCTGTTTCCTAAGAGGACAGACTTGCTGTTCGGCTCTTTTCTGTGCTCAGCCAGCTTCAAATCACATTGTGCACTGAAGGATGTGGGTTTCTCTCTTGTTTCAGTCCTTTTGGTCCTGTTACACCAGTCCCAGGGCCGTGGTACTTGCTGAATGTGATGGTGCTCCAGCCTTTCCATCTCACTTCTGCTTCCAGTCCCAGCCATCAGCTTGTAGTGGACTTGGCAGTAAAACATCCCGTGGAGGGCAGCATAGTTTTGCAAGCTGAAAAACACACATTGGCGCAGCTGTCAGTGGCTGTGTGGGAGGGGAGCTGTAGTGCTGATGGACAGGCTTTCAGCAAAATTATTTTTCAGTGGGGAAGGGAGTGGGGGGTTGAAGAATGAAACCTTTCAAAAGTAGTGTTGGCTCTCTGAGAATATGTTTGATTTTTCTTTCAAACACCAAAACATGTGAAAAATTAAACATTTCCTTGCAATGCCTCTGGGAGCTGTAGCCCAGGCTATGTGCAATCCCTTTTTCACTTACAAGACAGGCTTCATACCTGCACTTCACCTCTCCCCCTGTGACTGACAAGCTGAAAACAAGCCAGCAGTGTGCCCTTGTGACAGGGAAGCCAACTACATCCTGGGCTGCATGGCCAAGAGAAGTGACTGATCCTCTACATTTGACACTTTTAGGATTCCATGTGGAGTGCTTTGTCCAGTTTTGGGCCCCTCACAGCGTGAAAGCCATTGAGGTGCTGGAAGGAATCCAGCAAAGGCCACCAAAGTGGTGAGGGAGCTGTGTCGTCTGAGGAGAGGCTGAGAGCTGGGGTAGGCAGGTCCTACCAGGAGAAGGTTAAGAGGGAGAAACTCACCTCTCTGCATGTCTATTTTATAGAGAAGACAGGGCTGGAGTGCTCTTGGAGCTGGGCAGTGACAGGATGAGAGGCAATGGGAACAAGTTGTAACATGGGCAATTGTGATGAATATAAGAAAAAACATTTTCACTGGTCAAATTTTCAAATGCAAGACTCCTCCATCCCTGAAGCCATTCACACCTCTTCTGGACACGTTTCTGAACTCCTGCCCTCCTTGGGCCTGAAGAAGTCTGGGTGGGGACTTCCAGAGGTACCTTCTAACCCACCTGACTCGATGTGATGCTTGTGGACATGGTTCCAGGTAGACCTGGAAGTGTTGGGTTAATGGTTGGACTCGATGATCTGAGAGGCCTTTTCCAACCTACATCATTCTGTGAACATATGAGGTGCCCAAACGACTTCTCCAATTACATTCCCTATCAGTATTCCCAAACTATAAATATTTATTTTAGTTTCAGCTCACCCTTGCACCACCATCCATGCAGATTCCTGATCCACAGGTGTCTGCAATCTTGAGATGAGCAGTCTGCAGACTCCAGTGATGGGGAGGCAGGCGGAATCAGGGAAATTGTCTGCCCTTTTCCTTATTTCCTGAATCCTGCTCTGTTGGAATTACCCTTGGGAAATTCTGATGAAAACTACTTGAACATCTCTTAAAAATAAATGCACCTGAGTCCTACCACTCACCTCAGCTTCCTCCCACAGACCTGGCAGCAGAAACACGAGCGGTGCACACAGACCTTGTCAGTGACCACACACTCCATGCAGTAGACAGGCTTCAGGCAGGAGGCACACATTTCTTTCAACATGGGCTGAAGAAGGAGAGACTGAAGTTAAATAACTGAAGCATGACCACCTGGAAATGCATCTGCAAGGCAATTTTCTGAATCTTCTACTTGTATTGAATTTTCTTGTTGTTCTTTTGTAGATCTGTGTGAGTTCACATTCCTGTCTGACTGAATTTACCTGTTGTCTGGGATAAGTCAGTGTTAATTTTTAGTCAGGACAGAAAGACAGAACACCCTTGGATCTCTGATGAGGAAAATATATTCATTTGATTGAGAGCAAATGTTTCATTCAGTTGGATAATTTAAAAACCTTGAGTGAGGTGAAAAGTGTTGCTCTGACTCAAAAACTCTGTGCAACCCCTGGAATCACTGATATCTTACGGCTGCTCAGACAGACACATAGTCCTGACCCTGAAAATGCAGCAAATATCAGCGTTAAAGCTTCCACAACTCCCTAAATCTGGTGGTTTACTCCAGTGTGTTTACTCTCTGGATTGTGTTGTGTGCCATGACCTGATTCCTCAAACACCTTTTTATGTGAAAAGTCCAGAGAATCTCTCTGGAAAGCATTGCCAGCACCAGCTATATAAATGGGGAGAAAGAGGGGTGGGGAAAAAGAGTCTTGGACATCAGCCCAGCTGCAGAAATAGCTCCAGGTACTCTGTGTGGTCAAGTGACCCAGAGGATGCAGGTGACAATGGGGATGTCCCTGTGCACTCCTCACCGTGGTGCAAAGCAGAGGCTCAGCTCACCTGGTGAGTTAATCTGCCAGTCAGGTCTGTCCAAATCCCCAGAAGGAGCTCAGCTGAGCCCAGCCTAACTCTGACAGGGCGGTGCTCTGAGTACTGACACTCCCTCACATCGGGGCAACTCTGCCTCTTTGCAGGGGGATTATTTGGCACAGTTTTGCTGGTGCTCTGTGATTCCTCTGGCTTTCTTTCCATCTGTTCCTACCCTGGTTTGCAGCATTGTCTGCTCAGTGAAAAGACAAGTTTACTTTCTGCTCTTGTGTGGAGTGAGCTAATGGTCAGATTTAACTTTGACCAGAGTAAACAAGTTGCCCAGAGAAGTTGTGGATTCCCTATTCCTGGAAGTGTTCAAGGCCAGGTTGGATGGGTCTTGGAGCAACCTGGGATAGTGGAAGGTGTCCCTGCCCATAGCAGGGGAGTTGGAATTAGACGATCTTTAAGGTTGCTTCCAACCCAAACCATTCCATGACTGTTTCTGTATCTCAAGAGATGAGTTTACAAGGGAACAAGAACCCTGTCTTTTGTTTGCAACACTCATCTGGGTCACCAATTTTTTATTATTAACTTCATTTTGTCTGAACATACCATTAAGGTCAGGTCATCTTTGCTTTCCTGGGACAACACTTTCATAAAGATGAGTTTAACATCTTCAGTTTTCTTCCTTCTTTCTAGAGGGAACCATGCAAACAAAATCCCTGTTTTTCCTTCTGTCTACAATGATCCCAGCATAGCTCTGTTCTCTGCAGAGAGCAGACCACAGGTCTGTAAGTGAATACAGATGTAAAGGGTATCTAAACTCCCAGTTTTCTCAGTGGAGGTCCAGTTAAGGGAGGGTAAAGGGTGATACATCTACCCTAAAGCAGGCCCATGTGGTTGTACAAAATCAATCTATTTGCAAGGTGAATTTCACCAGTGTGACTGCAGAGCTTCCTCTGGTGGTGACGAGCTCTCACCCAGCACAAGGGCCTGTGTCCTGGCAGAGGAGAGAGTAACTCAGTATGTCTGTGTTGTAAAAGAAAAAAATGCTTTCCTTTAATCACGACTGAAGAAGGAAGCAGAGCTGTTTAGCAAAAAAGCAAGATCTCTCTCCTCTGAACTGGGAAGGAATGTCTGTACTCCTGGAGTGGCTTTCCAAAGTGGGATAATCTTTAATAGGGGATACAGGTCTCTTTCACCAGGGGTTTTATTTTCAGTGGTCATTGTCTGACACATGGCAAATACTCTTGCTCTTCAGAGGTGCATTTGTCAGCGCCAGGAATAAGCTTTCCTAACGGTTTGGAAGATAAAGAGGTGATTAGCAGCAATTGAATGGCACTCTGGGCAAGGAAATTATCTTAGGGCTTCTGTGAAAAGCAGTTGCAGGGTGTTCCTGGAAGGCTCTTCCAGCACACTGATGATTACTGCTGTGCTGAAAGTTGCAGCTGGATTATGGCTTATCAGTTGTGGCCTTTTTTTACTTGTGTGAATTAAAACCTTTAAATAGTAGAAGGAGTCAGCCTGAAAATGCCTGTGTTATTGATAAGTGGAGAAGCTGGGAATGGGTCTGGAGCACCAGGAGCAGCTGTGGGAGCAGGAGGGCTCAGTCTGGAGGAAAGGAGGCTCAGGGGGGACCTTCTCACTCTGTACAACTCCCTGAAAGGAGGGTGTAACCAGGTGGGAATAAGGCTCTGCTCCCAAGGAACAAGTGATAGCACAGGAGGAAACGGCCTCATGTTGTGCTAGGGGAGGTTTAGATTGGGTATTAGGAAAAATTCCTTTACAGAAAGGGTTGTTAGGCATTGGAACAGGCTGTGCAGGCAGTGGTGGAGTCACCATCCCTGGAGGGATTTAAAAGACATGCAGATGTGGCCCTTGGGGACAGGGTTTAGTGGTGACCTTGTCACTGCTGGGTTAATGCTTGGACTCGATGATCGTAGAGAGCTTTTCCAACCTAAAGGATTCTGTGATTCCATGGTGAGCATGACTCTTTCAGACTTAAGCCTGAGTATCCTCAGGGAGGCCAGAGACTGACAGAGCTGGGAAGGGCAGTACTGTTTGTGGGCACTGCAGATGTGGACTATTTCCTGTCCACTGCTGCAAGAGAACCAGATCTGCAGCTGAACTTGTCCTTTGACCCCTCAAGGAGGTACAATTCCGACAATGCCAACTGTCTCTGTCTTCTGGTCCAGGTAATTCTCCCAGCCTGTTTACTTTTGAAAATGCTATGTGAGAATGCAGCCACCCACCAGGGCAAAGAATGGTGAACAATGCCATGTCTTGTACCCAAAAAATCACAGAAAAGCTATGACAACTCATTTGGGATTTGAAAGTTTGTATGTGCTCTGCTGGTTTATTATTGCAAAGTCTGAAGCATGGAGAATATGAGCTGATCCTTCAGCTTGTGTTTGAGTTTCAGATATTTGCATTTGTTTTTTCTCTCCAACTCTTTCACTGTCTCGAGGAGCCATGTATGGTGCTGAAATAATGCAGCATCTGTCTCCTCATCATGTTTCAGTGCCTGGCTGATGGAAATACCATGAAAGAATCACATCTTAAATGATCTTAGCCTCATAAATGGCTCTTTGAGACATTTAGAAATCCTGTAAAACCAGAAACACAAATAATTAGATCAGTATTTTTAAGCAGTGGCAGTCCAGGATATTTTGGTTTATTTGAGTTTACGTGGAGTAATTTTCATTGCCCAAGCAACCTGTTTGCAGCTTACTAAAACTGCTCCACAGTTGTCCTTCAAGAGAAATTAAGAGGAATTCCAGGTAATTAACTCTTCCTTATTTCTGCAAATGGTCCTGCTAAAGGAATTAGGAAAGTCTAAATGGTTATTTTTTCCTGGTTCCCTGAAAAGAGATATGCCCAGTTTATGATGATCTGCTCTTCCAGTTCGACCTTCAGTGTGTACTTTGGTAGAACTAAAAATGCTTTTCTTCCCCTTCTTTTGGCATGTCTTTCAAATGTATGGGGTTCTAGGTGTAAATCAGTGAGTTCTGGGTATGTGCCTGTTTTTTTGGGGAGGAAGCAGAACTCCTGGGTGGTCTACAATACCTTGAGCGAGGTGTTCATGATGCAAGAGGACAACTGCTATTTAAGAACCTTGCTATGGGCTCAGGGATGTGGAGTGGTAGGCTCTGAACAGTGCCTTCCTCCCCAGTGTCCTGCTGTTAATCCATTAGTGTGGGCTTTTTTTCCTCAGAGGAAAAGGGCAAACATTAACCATAACATCTTACTGATGGGGTTTTTTTTGGAATGAAGTTACTGTCCCTTTCTCAGAAAGATAAAGTGATGCACTGAAAAATGAGGTGGCTGGCTGTAGATCAACCAGAACGTCTACAGTCAGAGCCAGGGGTCAGCAGTCTAAGTCTAAGCCAGGCTGTAGGACACAGCTCCACGGCCTCACCTTGAGTATTGTGTGTATTTCTGGTCCCCACAATTCAAGGAAGACATTAAATTGTTAGAGAGTGTCCAAAGGAGGGCAGTGAGGATGGTAAAGGGCCTTGAGGGGAAGCCGTATGAGGAGTGGCTGAGGGCCACTTGGTCTGTCCAGCCTGGAGAAGAGGAGACCGAGGAGACCTCACTGCAGTCACAACTTCCTTGTGAGGGGAAGAGGAGCAGCAGACACTGATCTCTGCTCCACGGTTGGAGGACCCAAGGGAATGGCTTGAAGCTCTGTCAGCGGAAGTTTAGGTTGGATATTAGGAAAAGGTTCTTCACCCAGAGGGTGGTTGGGCACTGAACAGGCTCCCCAGGGCAGTGGTCACAGCACCAGCTTAAGCTCAAGAAGCATTTGGTCAATGTTCTCGGGCATGTGGTGGGATTTTTGGGGATGGTCCTGTGCAGGTCCAGGAGCTGGACTCAAAGATCCTTGAGGGTCCCTTCCAACTCAGCATATTCTGTGATTCTGTGAGAAACCATCCTGTCCCTCTGTAGGCTCCTCACATTCCCCACACCTGGAGCAAACTCCTTGCTCACCCGCCCACCCCTGAGCTCAGTGTGAGGTGAGTGGAGGCAGAGCAGTGAGTAAGGGCTGCTTCATCAGATGCTCCTCCTCGTAAGGCTTGTGGAGGCACAACACCTCAGCTGCCTTTCCCCATGGGGGAAATGGGTGCACACAGGTGGACAGAGCTTTCCTGGTGTACACATCCTACCCAGGCTCCACACACCTGCACAGAGTAATGGGTTAGGGGGTGTCTCTATCACCCTGGACTAATTTTTTGGATAAGAATATGAGCACACTGCTGCAGGCTGATAATCCACACACACTGTAAAGCAGATGTAGACCAAATTCCTCCAGTGACTTAGAGTGCTCTCAATATGTGACTCCACTGGTCCACCAAGAGACAATTTCTAGGCACTTTGTAAAGAAACAAGCACTGAACAAAAGAAACTCAACCAGAGCAAAGTATTTTTAGAGGTAATGTTTACCGTCAGAACGCAGCAATAGAAGTTAACATTAAAAAAAAGCCACAAAATATCTAAAATCTTGAGTTGAGAATGTACAAAACAAAGTCATAATAATAAGAAAATTGCTTTACAAAGTCTCAAAATGAATTTAAACAGTAAACATGTAGGAAAGCATGGAAAATCTAAAATAAGGGGTTTGTACATACTGAATAATAAATTACAATTCTAGAAATAAAGAGAAGAAAGCAGTAACCATTCTGAATCAAGAAACTTTCATAGCATCTTTCTTTGGGGGAATGGCATTGATAGTAGCTGCAGGTCTTGGATTGACAATTTTCAGTAGCATCAAACACTTTCCAGGAACTGAAAAACAAACTGATAAATAACTCCCCCAAGTCCAATAGGGACAACAATTCAAGATTTTTTTTTCCTTTTCTTTTCTTAATGGCTAAGAGAAAACCTATCCAACCCACCCATCAATATGAGCTTGTGTATATGTGTGTGTGTGTAGGATGCCCTTCTTAGAAAAAGAAGGTACCATAAAGGTGTTTATTTTCCAATGACCAGATTGATTGGTTCATTTATTGATCCTACTTATCCTTCCTTCTGCAGTAGTTCAGAGAAACCTGATCCAACACCACCAGCCCCACATCAAATGCTCTAGGGGGAAGGTACCCTAAGGTGCCCATGGATGGATTTTTCCCTTGTGCTTCTAACAGTGCCAGGACTCTGGGTTGTGGTGCAGCACCAGGTCTGTTGGGTTGGCCAGGTCTGTTCTCCAGTATCAAGGCAGACTGCACTTGTCCTGTCTGTAAGCAAACACCAAGACGATGACCCTGAGAAGTCCTTAGGGTGTAGGTGAATCCCCGTGTGTGATGTGGATAAAACAGGAGAAATGTTTGTCATGGCCTTTCTCTTTTTTCTTATACAGTCCTCTCTTGCGCTCCAGAACCTCTTATTTCTTTGGCTTGGAGTTGCCAAAGGTGACAAAGACCACTCCTGGCTCCTGAAAACTCCCGTTGGTGTGGAAGTCTTCGCCTGGGCTCTTCAAGTACCTCCGAAACACGGGTGAGGCAGATACCTCATACTGGGGATGAGAAACCACATCACACGTGGAAGACGTTTGTGTCTCAGATTGCTTGGTGACCGTGGTGGACGAAGTGATGATTTTGTTTCCAAACTGGTCCATTTCCTCATACTGCTCCATGACAGTCCGGGTGGCTCCGTAGAGCTTGGACCCATCGGGCCCTGTCTGCAGCTCCAAGATGCTTTTCTGCCTCCGTGGATTTTGTGGGCTGGGGGTATTCAGGGAGCGGTATTCTGAAAAGCTGCCTTTCATCCCACAGTGGCAGCTGTCTTTGGAGGTGTCCAGAGAGCACTTCTCCTTGTCACTACTCTGATGGTTGGCACTGCCAAGCGTGGGCTGTTTCAGTGAGCTCAGCCCAACTTTTGTTTGGACAGGGTCTGATCTCTTCTCTAAGGGTTTTGTGTCATGCCCAGCAGACCCTGCTGAGGGGTGGTTAAAGGAGATAAAGTTATTCTGAGCAAAAGCATCCCTCTTTCCTGGAGAGTCATGACAGTCTGGTGAAGGGACATCCTGGGGGGAATGTGCTGTCCTGGGTGATTCTGCTGGTTTCCTGGCAGCAGACTCAATGGAGATGTAGGAAGGTGAGGAGGGAGAGCTGACACGAGACTGAATGAGGCGGGGGACCTCTAGCTCTGCCTTGGCTGCCTCGGTCTTTTCTGCCACCTTTCCACCTTCCACAGATGCTGCTTCCCCTGTCTCCATTGTGACTTCCTCCTGCTTGGCTTTGCTTGAGATAATGCTGATTTTACGGATATTACTACTGCTCACAGAGCTTTGGGTGCTCCCCAGAGACTCCTTGAACAGCCCCGAGAGCCCAGCAATGTCTGACTCGGACTTGAGACTAGAAACAGAATAAATAGCTTTCTTGATGGCCTCCTCGATGTCCTGGATGCGGGCAAGTGTCTGCTCCTTCAGGTGGAGAATCTCAGCACTTGCTCGTTCCAGGTCCTCAAAAACCAGATCCACTGAGGAGACACTGTCAGTGTCCTCCTTTGCCCCAGCCTTGTCCTGTTGCTTGGCCTTCTGGCGAACAACCCACTCGGGCACCTTCTCAAAGAAGCTCTTCAGAGCCTTCACATCCACTTTGCTTGTCTCCTCCTCAAACTCCCTGACTCGACTCAAGATCTCTTGCAGCTGCTCCTGTCTCCTGAGATTCTCAAAGATCTCCATAGCCTCCTTGACATTGCCTTTCATGATCTCCTCTTTGTGTACTGATAACCTCTTCCGACGCTCATCTTCCGTTTCCCTCTTTTGTTTTTCTCTCATAACAACTGCTGGCTTCTCCTGGGCAGGTGTCTCTGCCTCCCCATCAGGACATTTCAGTTGCCTGCTGTTCCCCTGCTGGTGCTCCTCAAAGGAGTTCATTAACTGCTGATGGAAGGACATTGAATGAGACATTTGCCTCCTCTCATGCACCTGCTGCACGACTCTCTGACTATCCCACGATCCATAAGAATTAGATACACTTTCCCTTTCCACCTTGGATGAGGCATTTTGTGCAGTGTCATCTCCTCGCTTTGGAGGGGTGGAGTGGCACACAGGGGAGGTGCTTGGCTCAGTTTGTCCTGGCACATTCGGTGTCTGTGCTCTGCCAGGACAGGTTGGAGGTGACAGTGAAGAGCAGCCGTTCTCCTCTCGGCACAGCTCTATCTGCCTCTGAGCCACCTCACCTGGGCATCTCCTTGGAGCAGCTGCTTTCCCACTCGTCATTCCCTGCTTGACTTCAAAATTAACCACTCCATTTTTTATTGGCTTGGAAGTCTTAGCACTGTCTGATTCTACCTTTCCTTGTCCTCCTTTGCTGGCTTTGTACCTTTCTTCTGCTAATTGAAGAGGGGTTTTGGCAGTGTATTTTGGCTGCTTTCTCTCAGGGTTTATGCCCTGAACTGTGACAGACTTCTTCACAGATGTCTCCAAATTGCAGCATTTTGCCTGAACCTCCTCATAGCCTGATTGTTCCTGAACTTCCATGCAGCTTAATCCCAGCTCTGTGGGGAAGGGTTTTGGCTTGATGATCTCCCTCAGGCCTGATGGTTTTGGAGGAATGGGTGGAGGGATGGGTTTGGTTGATCTGCTTGTGCTGTTATTTGCAGAGGCAGAATGTGCCTCCTGTAAGAGGTGCTCAGGTTTTGGAGGGGGAACAGGTTTTTTCCTGGGTGGGGCAGTAGTTTCTGGTTTTGGAGGAGCCCTGGGCTTATCTGCAGGACTCTGATCGCTGGGTTTGCAGGACAGAGAAGGGAGGGCAGGAAGAGGGGTCTGGAGTAGTGCAGAACATCCCGTGGCTTCATCTTTGCTGGTTGGTAATGGAAGGGCACCTTCTCTTGCTGCTTTAGTTGAGGATGGGCAATGCTCTGCTTTCATCACAGCAACTGAGGGAGGAGGAGGAAAGTCATTATCAGCCTGCGACACTACAGCAGTCTGGTTACTAGCGAGTTGAGTCTCATTTTTCTTTTTACACACAGAATAGGACTGCCCTGCATTTCTGTATATCATAGCAGCTTTAAAATCCCCTCTGGAGACATTAACGTTAGACTTTTCCAGCGACTGAAGTGTGGCTTTTAAATTACCTCGGACAACATCCTCCTTTTCTACCAGGCGCTGTTCTGTGGCGGCACTTTGCAGTGCTCTGATAGCTGTCTGCACATCCCCTCTGACAACAACATCTCTTTCTTCTTGCACTGATTGCACTTTGGAATCAGACTCAACACAAGGGTTTATATAGGTTTTCACAGGTGTGGCAGTATAAAGGCCATCCTTAATGCTAAGATCTCTACTGGGCACAACTTGACTTTCCTGGCTCAACAGTTGTCCTCCCTGTACTTCCTCAGAAGCACTGACCTTTTTGTGTGATGCTATGCTCTTCTGAGACATGCTTGTGTGGGTCTTGGATGCTTCCTGGACTCTAGTGGTGGTGGTCCTGGTGGCAGTGCTGCTGCTCTCCTGCTTGGTGGATGAAGAGTCCTGTTGGTATACGGTTGATTGAAGGGTCGTGGTCCCCTGTGAGCTGACTGTCTGCTGCCTGCAGGCTGTGTGGACCTCCTCCCTGTTCCTCTGGAACTTGCTCTGAACGTGGTGCTGAATGTTTTTTGCTTCTGCTGTTGCCAGCCTCAGGCTCTGCATTGCAGCCTGAAGATCACTCCCCAGGGCCTTTTCCTCTGTCTGAGTTTGTCTGACTTCCCCAGCTGCCACACTCTGCTGCTTCCCATCCACTTCTGCCCTCTGAGCTGTCACTTGGGTTGGAAATGGGCTTTCTTGCACCATAGTTTTGGGTTCCTTCAAATGGGCAGTGGTGGCTTCTTCTGTCTCTGCCTTCTTGCTGGCATCTGCAACCCTTTGGATTGACTTTGTAGTCACCTTAAGCCCTCCAGACAGAATTTCTTCTTTTCCCATCACTGGGGGCAGGGGCTTCCCAAGACACTGCATAGTGGTGCCTGTCACACCTGCTGCATGCACAGCCTCTCTCTGTAACACACCCTCTCTGCCCGTGCTTTCACATACCAATCCCTTTTTTGCTCCCTCCATAGCCCCTGGCTCACCTTCTGCAATTACTTTCTCTATTTGTTCTTTATTTGGCAAGATATGTATGTTAGCCCCCTGCACCACCCGTGGGGCACCGTCATCTGCTCCCTCCTCTGCTTGGGAGGAGATGAGGGATTGTATCTCTGACTCCTGCTGGAGATTCTTCAGGTAGTTGAGATCTCCCTTCTCAATGCAGCTCGCAAAAAGTTGGACGTTTCCCTTCTCGTTCTCCTCACGCTTGATGGTGGCTGCTGCTTTCTGCTCCTGAGAAGAAGCCAACAGGTTCCCAATGGTTGATTTCACATCCCCCTTGACAACTTTCTGCTGGACAGAATGGAACAAAAGGGAGTAGAGAGTCATCTTCACTGCTCCTGACTTTGTCTCTTGTAAGACCATCCCCTTTTTGATGGAAGCGTCTTGACTGAGAAGACCCTGTAAGGCCTTGGCCACGTCTCCACTCAAGTCGTCTTTGCCTTTAACAGCTTCACTCTGGTCCAGCAGCTGCAATGGGCTTACTTTGATCTTGCCCTCTCTGTCCTCCTCCACCAGCGTGCTCTGTGCTTCCACATTGGTTCTGTGCAGGAGCTGCAGCATAATCCTCTGCAAATGGCCTCCCACAATCTCCTCTTTCAGGATCTCCGGGGCGCCCGGGCTGCTGAGCTGGTACTTCACCATCTTCACACTCTCCATATCATTAGCTTCAATGAGGATCCCATCATGCTGGATAGCCTGGCAAGTGGAGAGAGTCTCCAAGGTCTCCTTCATGGTTCTTTCTTTCAGTTCTATTTCTGTGCTACTTTCAGAAGCACTAAATTTATCCAGGGGCGTGCTCTCAAAGAGCCACGTTGTGCTTTTCACATCTGCACGAGGGATCTCTTCTTGGGCCCCAGCGCTGGCTGTCACTTCTGTGTCCTTAAGGGTGTCCATGGGCTGGGTTTCAAACAACCAGGTGCAGCGTTTTACATCCCCTTTCTGGCTGTCCTCTCTCTGCACCGTGCTCATGGATGAGCTTCTCTCCGCATCCCCGTACAGGGAGTCCACAGGCTGGTTCTCAAAGAGCCACGTGGACGTCCTCACGTCACCCCGCTGCACGTCACTGACACTGACCATCCTCACGTACTTCTTCTGGCCCACTTGCTGGGACTCAAAGAGCTGCTTGTTGGATTGAACATCTCCCTTCTGCACATCATCCACTGTTCTGGGCACAGATGACTTTCCCCCTGAGAAGGAGTCAAGAGGCTCTGTCTCAAACCTCCACCGAGCAGTCTGGACATCTCCTTTCTTGATGTCCTCTTGGGTGACAGCCCTAATCACAAATACCTCTTCTTCCTTCTTGATCTGATCCAGGGGCTTGGTTTCAAACAACCACCGGGCACCTTTCATATCACCTTTCATGATTTCTTCTTTCTGCACCGAGGTGACCTCATGGTATCCCCCCTCTTTGTCCTGGATTGCGTACAAGGGCTGGCTTTCGAAGAGCATTGTGCAGGACTTGACATTAGCTTTGCTCATGGTGTCTTTCTGGATCTTCTGGAGCTCTGTCTCGTCCACTTTGTCATGGATTTGGTCAAGGGAATAGGTCTCAAATACGAACCTTTTTCCTCCCACATCTCCCCCCTTCACATCCTTTTCTGGAGGGATTTCCTGGATGCCCTCAGAGTTGTCCTTCAGGGCGTCCATGGGGTAGTTCTCAAAGAGCCACGTGAACTTGTGCACAGATCCAGCTTCAATAGTTCCAGCATCCTTCTGGGATTTTGCTTTGGTGGCTATGTCCAAGGGCTTGGCTTCGAAGAACTCTTTCACTCTGGACACTTCCCCAGACTGGATCTCCACACGGCTGGAGTAGCGCATGGTTTTTTTCCGGTCAGCTTCTCCGACAGTGCTGCTGCCCAAGGGTTCAGTCTCAAACAGGTGCCGGACAGTTTTGACATCCACTCCCTGTAATTCCTCCTGACTGTAGGCCTTGCTGACTTGCAAATACTGCTCCTTCTGGCCTTTCAGGGAGTCCAGAGGCTGAGTCTCAAACATCCATGTGTAGGACTTCACATCAGCTTGGGGCACACTGCCATCCTCCTCCTGCTTCTTCTCAGCCTTCTCGTAGAGGGTGTGCATGGGCTGGGTCTCAAACAGCCACCGGCAGGTCTTCACATCCCCCTTCTGGGAGATCTCCCTCTTCACTGAGGGATGCTTCTCATCACCCTCCATGGCTTGGAGGTGAATGACATCCATGGGCTGAGTTTCAAAGAGCCACTTGGCTGTCCTGACATCACCAGCCACCACCTCTTGTTTTGTGATCCCCCGTATTATATCCACTTTCTTGACGCTTTCATCAAACTGGTCCAGGGGCCTGGTTTCAAACATCCACTTGTAGTTCTTGACGTCACCACTGATGATCTGCTCTCTGCTTACAGAGGTGACTTTGTGGAAATTGCCAAAGCTATCCTTGATGGCATACAGGGGTGTTGTCTCAAACAGGATTTGGTTGGCTTTGACATTGCCAGCTGGAATCTTCTCCTCCTCTTCTTTGGTGGAGGACTCAGCATCAGCCTGCTTAATGCTGTCTAAGGGGAGAGTCTCAAACAGGGTCTTGAAAGATTTCACATCCCCTTTCACGACCTCTTCCGTGCTGGTGGCTGGAATTTCTTCCTCAAATGCCTTGGAGATACTTCCAAGGGGACAGGTCTCAAAGACATGTTTTCTTTGCTTCACATCTCCCTTCTCCTCTGCTGAAAGCTCTACTTTCTTCAAACGTCCCACCTCGAAATTGTCTTTCAGGGTTTCCATTGGCTGCGTTTCGAAGAGCCAGAGTGTGGATTTCACATCACCTCCAATGACTTGTTCTTTGGTGACAACACTTTCTGAATCTTCTCCTTTCAGGGAGTCAAGAGTCTGGGTCTCAAAGAGCAGTCGCTGCCTAGTGACATCTGCCCCTGTGACAAAATCTGTCGAAGCCTTGAAGTCCTGTTCTTCAACTGTGATTTCTCTGATGGCATCCAGAGGCTGAGTTTCAAATATCCACCTTGCGCCACTGACGTCTGGCCTTCCAATTTCTTCCAGCGAAATCCCACGGATTATTTGCACTTTAGAAGTGTCCTTGTTGATGGTATCCAGGGGCTGAGTCTCAAACAGCCAGCGGGACGTCCTGACCGCATTGCTTTGAATTTCTTCTCGGCAGACCGACTTGATTTCATGGATAGTCCCACTTTTGTCTCTGATGGCACAGAGGGGCTCTGTTTGGAAGAGCCTGACAGTCTTCTTAACATCACCTTTGAGCTCCTGGATTTCTGACTTGAGTTGTAGGATGCTCTTCTCCTCCACTGAGGAGCAGCGTCCTATAGCATCCAAGGACTGTGCTTCAAAGAGCTGTTTGGCCCCTTTCACATCGCCTCCCTGGACAGGCTCCTTGAGAACTGCCTCCTGCACTTCAATTTCATCTGAATACAGTTTGTTTAGTGTGTCCAGTGGTTGGGTTTCAAAGAGCCACCGGGCAGTGCGAACATCCCCTCTGGCAAGGTCTGTTTCCGACACCTTGGCTGATGTTGACAGGCTGTATCCATTTATTGACTGGTTCTCAAACCTCAGGGAAGTACTTTTCACATCCCCACTGGGAATGATCTCTTCCTCTGTCAGCTTCTTCGTGGCTTGATGGTCACCAATGGAGTCAAGAGCCCAGTTCTCAAAAATCCAGCGCATGGACTGAACCTCCCCCGGGAGAACTTTATCCAGGTTCACAGAGGCCTGTGCATTGGGATCTTCGGTGTTAAGCATTTCTGCCAGGTCCTCAGTCACAGCTTCTTCCAGGTTCTTCCTGAGCTCGGGGTGCATGTGTCTGTAGAGCCTCTTCAGCTCATTCACCTGGCGCTGTTGGTAGAACTTGGAGAAGGCTTGCTTTGGAGGAGGCACAGGGAGTGGGTTGAGATCCTGACTCCCTGGAGCGATGACCTGGACTGAGGCAACGGCTGGAGGGGGAGGCAAGTCATCTTCCATTTTCTTGATGGCAACTTTAGATGATTTCTGAGCTTCTGACATCTTTGGGGAAACAGTTTCAAATGTCAGCATGACCTCTGACCCCCCAGCCCCCAGGCCGTTAATGGTGAGAACGGCAAAGGGAAAAGCCAGCAAGGGAAATCCATGCACCCAGGAAGCTCCATACCTTTGGTTCAGTAGCACACAGCACTCCAAAACATCACATCACTGCACACGCTTCAGGCTGGGTGTTAGCCCTGGTTCCACAGCAAAGCAAGGTCTCTAATCCAGGTGAGGTGGTTAGTCTACAATTCCTGGGATTCAGTCCAGCTAGAGCACCACAGAGGTGCCCAACTTGGCCTATGCCACCAAGAGAGTGACCACAAGAATGGCATAAAGAAGGCTGTCTTAGAGGAGTCAGCTAAAAAGTTAACTTCTCCTGCTCCCCAGTGTCCAGGGCAGTTTGAGGACCTGCAGAGAGCCTGGGAACAAAGGATCTGGGTGCAGGAGAAAGGCAAGGAACTATTTGTGAAGGGGTCTCAAGAAGAAAATGGGGAGAGGGAACCAAAGTGTCGAACTGATGAGCTGATGAGGCTGGGTAGTGAGGTAACATGGAGAGCTTTTGGCAGCACTATGGGCTTCCCACTGCTCAGGAGGAAGGGCTTGGGGAAGGATGTTCATCTGATTAATCATTTCTTCTGCTGCACTCAGGAGTGTACTCCATGTCACCATTTGCACAAGAATAGATGCACATTTACACAATTAAAGACTTAAATAAAGCTCTTCTGGCTTAAGACTTGTACAGGCACAAGGCTAACTATGGTTTGCAGACTGCTGGAATCAGGAAGCCAGATTCTGTGCTCCCTTAGGAGGAAAAGCAAGGCTGAGGGACCAGAGGTTGGGGTAACACTTATAACTGGGGGCCAGGAAAGTTAGACCTGTTTATACTCAGTCGGACTGAGCTCATCTCAAATTCACAGCAGTGTAGGTACAGAAGTGAACAGAGTTGACTGTGGTTGTCCAGCCTACCTCTGAGTCTCCCCTTCTGCAATTTTTCTCCTTAGTTTGGGAATCTGGGCACCAAACACTGAACTGAATACCTGCAACCTGCACTGCCTGGACATTTATCCACAGGGAAGGTAGCTGAAGCCTTTAATCATTGTCTAAAAGAGACAGTAATCCTGGTGGCTTTCCTTTCAGTAAACAGATCTGCTGACCCTTGGCATGCCTGTGCCATTACGTCTGTAGAGTTATGCCTGGAATATTATTAGTTGTTGCTCAAAGCAATGGTGCATGGTGTTATTTCACTCTGTTACACACAGATTGTTCTGGCTAAAAATAAGTTTTGAACATTAGTAAAAGAAGCCCACACTCAGAACACCAAAATCAGCATATTTTGCAGCGAGTAAAAATGCAAATCTTTCGCATGAGCCAACATACTTGGAATGCACTTTTTAAAATAAGGGTTTGTTGGTGCTTTTTTTTTTTTGTTTTAATCTGTGAAGAACTTCTGAATGTGGGGAAGGGCAACTGAGCAGCTGATAGCTATATTCAGTATGAAAGTGCTCCTCACTGCCTTGTGTGGGTATTTAGATCACACTCACAGGCCACAAATATTTGGTTAGATAACAGTGCTTATCTTAAACACTTCCTACCTTGCTTTTTTTCTGTCTGTGTGGAGAGTGAATGGAGTTGTCCTTCACAGTACTCTGTAAAAGAAGTGAGGAGAAATGACATTAAACTGTATAGGAAGTCACATTATCTGCATATATATTTTTATATATTTATGTGTAGTAGTGTATAAATCAGTTACAGAGACCTGAAAACCGTGCAGGTGAGGTTTTCCCTTTTGGTTCACTGACAGTTCTGTACAGATGAGAAAACAGTCTTATTTCAGGTTGATCAAAAAGTTTTGTTTCCTAACGTATCAGCCAACAAACAAAATGCCAAACACATTTTTTAGAGTTAGGGGAAAAACAAATCTAGCACCGATTTCTCCAAAGGTTGATCTAGCCTGTAATTTTGCTTGTACTTCAATATTTTAAAAATGAAACTGATCTACATTTGTAATTGCATTATGGATTCTGTAATTCATTGCTTCATAATTTTAAAATATTTTTCTTAGTTTTCTAACCAGTTGTAGTTTTCCAATTGCAGTCTCCAGTCATTCATTTTCAGCTGGGACTTCTTCACCTGGACTCCTCCCTGGTACACAGCTCTGAACAGGGGTCCCATAAAAGGTTGAGAGTGTGGGGGAACATGAACATGCGTACAGGAAGGGTCCAAGTATGCAACCTCATCCCATGGTACTCCTGGACTACCAGTGGAAGTGGGGAACTGGGAAAAATGTGCCTCAAAACCGTTGTAACCTGAACTATCCTGTGGCCCACTGATCAGCCTGGAGTAGGGGCTTAAATCCCTGGATCCCAGACTAAGGGCTATGAACAGTGGAACACAGGGAGGTTGCACTGTAAAGTTATGCTTGAGTGCGGCATATATGGATATATACAAATAAATAAATATATATACACGTGTGTGTTGGAATGGGGGTAGCATGTGTTGCTCTGTACCAGATATTTCCTTCATGGATGTAAGTAAATATAAATGTGCAAATAAATTGGAAATATGATGCATGAGTAAACTGTATAGGCTAGTGGATGTAGGGGTGTGTGTGTGTTTAGTGTGTGAATTTAATAAGTATAGGATACGTGTGTGTTTGTACACGTTTATCCAATATTTGCAAATGACAAGGGGAAAATGGTCACTTTTGGGAAACCAGATGCTGCGTTTCTGCAGATTTATGGAACCAGACGTTCTCTCTCACCCTCTCACAGCCACTTGCTGGGACAGGACATTGCTGGGATGCCTCTGGTGACTGGGGAAGGGGGAGGACGCGGTTCTTACCGGCTGTGCGGGGCTGGCGTCAGCAGCAGCAGCTGCCTGGGAGAGATACAGAGCCGACAGCTCCTTCACGGAGGGCGCAGAGGGCCTCCCTCGTCCTTGATGAGGTATGTGGCTGGTGCTGCCTGATGTGTCTAAAAATGACCGTGCCCGATCATCTGAAACAGGACAGACGTGTGTGGTGAGCCGTGAGCCGTGGGCGGCAGGGCAAGGCCAGCCTGGAGCGCGAGCGTCGCTGTCCATGGGCTCTGCCAGGCCTCTGGCACCCACACACTCCGTCCCCCCACCGTGGTCCCCCTAAACTTAACACCACACCCTGCTGGTTCAGGGAGAAAACATGGACATTTCCATCTGCTTCGTGGCTGAGGTGTTGAGCCTGGGTGAGAGTAACACTTTTGGCAGTGACCTGCTGCCCCCATTCTGCTGGTGGGGCATGGAGTCCACACCCATTCCTGCATCTTTAGGAAAGGCCATCACCACACATGAGCAAGTGAGAGGACATGGAGGAGTTACACACACTCAACTTGAGCCAATTCCCACTTTTTTTGCTCCATGGCCACACCACTCTCCCGTGGGTGTGCCTCACAAGCACTTACATCCATATTTCTTTGCCTCCCCCCCGGGAACCCATTTCAGGAGAGATGAAAAGCTTGAGACTTGCCCCAGGATGTAGCAGGGAGCCTTTGGCAGAGCCAGAGGACCAAACCCTGCTCGTAATTTAGAGATCTGATACTTTGAGCTACACCATCTCCCATGTGGCCCCCACTGGAGCCCAGTATGGCATTGCTGCAATATTCAAGATATTCAGCATTCTCCCTACCTTTGTTCAGATGTCTCCCATGGAGATTAGTACAGCTGAGGCTGTCCCTAGCAGGTTCATGGGGAAATGTCTGCTCTGGGAGAAGGTGATTTATTAGCCAGACCTCCTGGGGGGTTACACAGAGGGACTGGATGGTTGGAGCATTTACACACTTTTGGCTCAGGCCCTGTTGCCTCATTCCCACCTGTTGTACTCCATCCCCCTTGGTCCTAAACAGTGGGGACTTCCCCTCCCTCTGAGGATGAGAGCTGTGTCCATTCCCAGAGAGATTCACGCCAAAATTAATGGCTCTGATGCAGATGGGTTCAGTTTTCAAAGGAAGAGGAAACTCAAAAATGTAGCTAAGAACTTTCTTTTTGCATTATTCGGCTAGGTGTGAGGAGGATGGCCATCTCCACCTCCCATCACAAACATACAGAGCTTTACACCTATAGAATACATCTCAGGGCTGTAATTTCTCTGCTCCCACTGTAAAAACACGAGAAGGTTCTCCTGTTCTCTGTGGGCTTGCTCTGCTGCATTTGGATTTAGTGAGGTATTTGCAATGCTTTCTGTTTGAACAATGGGCTCTCTCTCCACAAATCCAGCTATTGCACAGCCAGGAAAGGGCTGATGTACTTTTTAATACGTGCACACTAGAAGCACTGCAGCCATTCCAGCATTCTTTGCCCTCAAATCTCAGCCCCCAAATCATGAGAATTAGTAAATAACAAACCTAACAACAACCTAACAAACCTAACCTCTTCTTCTTTGTGTTCTGCATTTTAAGTTCAGATTTTCAAGTTTTTCTGTAAAATACTGAAAGAAACTTACTCTGGTTTTATCTTAAATTGACAAGAGGCAACTTTATACACTAACAGGATTCCAAGTGCTTCAAATGAAGTACCAGTTCCTGTGGGCACAAAAAGCCACGAGGATAAGAGCAGGGGGACCCCAGAGTTGCCAGGCCCTGACCAGTGTGCTGCTGCTGGAAGATGCCAACCTCCAAGATTTCTGTTGTCCTTTGTTCCAGCTGCTCCTGCAGATGTGCAGACTTTTTGATGCAGAACCAAGGCTGGGTACCTGAGGAAGGAGCCTGGCCAGCCTGGCCTGGGACACTTCTGAGGATGGAACATCCACAGCTTCTCTAGGCATCCCATTCCAATGCCTCACTGCCCTCAGAGGGGAGAATTTCTTCCTAATATCTAAATTCAATCTCTCCTTTTTTAGTTTAAAACTGTTCCCCTTTGTCCTAGGAACACCAGGGGGGTCCTTGCAGGGTGTGCTGAATTAGCTGCAGGAAGCTTTGAGGAATCTGAAATATTTCCTTTGGAGGCATTTGAAAAATCTTGTCTGGGAATCTCTTTCTTTTCTCCTACACTGCTGAATCACCTACTGGAAAGGCAAAAAGGGCTCCAATCAGTCTGGAAAACAGCAACTTTCTTCTTTGCATGATAATGAGATTTGGCCAAGTGTCCCAGTAAGAGCAATGGGGAGAACTGGGGACAGGGAGCCTTGCTAACTTCCAAGCAGAAGGGAAACCAAGCATAGATTTGCAGCCTTTCTGGCTGGGAGAGTGAACCCAAACCCTTGGCTCTCTTGAAAACCACCTCTAGGAGATGGGAGCACCTCAAGGCAAGGCAGGGACCCTGCCTAGGCTGATATGGGTGTTCCTGTGCTTAACCATTTGGGTGAGAAGTGCTTAGCAAAAGCATCCCCATGTCCATGAGCTGGGCTGGTGATGTTTAATGGTCTCCTGCCACTCCAGCTATGGGTATCACTGATGAGATGATATAATTTGTACTGACCTATAGGCCTGTAGGTTCAGATACTGCACAAAGAAAAGCAACGTGCCCCCCAGCCAAGTGTAACGCAGCTGAAGGAAGATTTCCAGTTCAGGCAGTGGAAAATAGCACAGCATCAGTGTTGCTTACTTTTTTATCTGTTAGCTTGGGTGGATGAAAGGCCACAGGGCTTGTTTTAATGACAGATATAATTAGATACAAGGCTTTTGTTGAAGGCATGCTGTTATCACTGCCTTTGTTTAGTTTTCTAATTTTTTTCTTCTTCCCTTCTCCTTTTTTTTTTTTTTTTTCTTTTCCAGTGCACCGGCTGTGCACAGCCCTGTGTTTGCTTATCACTTCTCACAAAGCCTCCTGCCTTGGAGAGGGACTGCTCCAACTCCAACCCGCCTGGCTGGCTCCGCTCTTGCACGAAGTCTGGTCCCTGCCTGACGACACAGGCTGCTGCCACCCTCTAAATTGCTAATTATAGATAAGAGCCGCAGAACAAGAGTTCGTTCTGCTAACGAGAAAGCTGAGCTGCCGCGTGTGTGCGGGTAGAGACATCGGAGCGGCACCGAGGAACCTCAGGAGTCGGGAGCAAGGACCGGCTTCGCAGCATCCCCTGGGAAGGAGCGGGGAGATGCTACAGCGCAGCTAAAGGTGGCTGTGCAGGCCAGGCTTAGGGTGTTATTTGCTGGGTATGAGGTGGAATCCCAGCCTGAAACCTGTGCCGGCTCCACAGTTCTGCCCTGCTGAGCAAGGGGGCTCGGCTGGCATGGTCCACGCAGTGCTGAGTGAAGCATCCCGCGCCGTGCTGACTGACCGGCGCTGACTGCGGCCCCCGATACCTCACACCCGATACCTCAGGCATTAAAGCATCCCCCGGGAGCTAAAATAGAAGGAAAGATCTCCTGAAAGCCCCGCTCCTCCTGTCCCACCCGGTGGCTGGCACCGCGGCCGGCGGCGCTGCTGTCCCGGGGAAGGATACAGGGAATGCTCCCTGCTGGCAAAATGTCCTTCGTGCCAGTGTCTGGCGCCGGATGAATCTGCACATTTTGTGTGAGGGGCTGCAATGTTAGGACTGTCCATAAGGAGCAGCTGTCGGGTTTCTTGAGCTCTTCCCATGCCCCATGTATGCGCACATCGGGCTCAGTTTACAGCCTCTCCGCCCCATAAGTCACACCCCAGGCAGGGCAGGAGGGCTGTGGGACATGGAAACGCAAAGGGGGAAAAGAATTCCTTGTATTCATTTGTACCCACTGATTTTTTTAGACACAGGAGGGAAAAGACAAGGCAATGGGGGAGAAAGACTCTTGAATATTAATCTGAAAATTCACTCACTTCCTCTTCAGTTATTGCCCATAAATCACTCAACTGCTCTCTCCTGCTGGAGATAATATTACAGGTCTCTTGAACCAGAATCATCTTGCACCTGACAGCCAACTCCTAACAAGTGGAAAACAAATCACTAACAAACCCCTTTCCCCCTCCCTCCCCTGAGAAAACCCCATCTCACCTCACTCTCTATTTAAACCACTTTACCCCATGAAGAAACCACGCTACCCACCTGTTGGTGTCCACCACCTCTGCCGCTGGCACTCCTTCACAGCCCGGCTCCCACCACCAACCCCAGTGAGCTGCCCAGAGCCTGAGTCACCTATTAAAAAAGGAAGCTGCAAGCTCAGCACCAGTCTCCCGGGTCGCCTGGCCAACCACATGTCATCAGCCCTGCTCCCAAAATCAGCCGGCCTGAGCAAACACAGCTGCTAAGCAAAGCCCTTTGTGCCGCCGCGCGCGCCCCACGGCGCTGCGGGAGCTGGGGGTTGTGTAACGGGGCCTGGGATCAGATGGGGGCTTGCACAGGGCTGGCACGAGTCAGAGGGAAAGGGCTGGCCCCATGGGGCGAGTTCTGCCAGGGTCCTGTCCCTCTCCATCATTCACTGAAGGGAGCAGAGCTGTGGAGAGAAGCTCATCCCAAATCTGGCATCCCTCATCACCTGCTCAGTGGCTGCCTGACACTGCTCTGTGGGTCAGTTTTAGGGTTGCCATGTCAGCTGCTGGACCTGGCATGTCCTATGCCATGGAAAACAGATGTGTTGTGGTCTCACCACTTTGCTACGCCACAGCTCTGGTACCACGAGACTTTTGGTGCATCCAATGGTGCAGGACCCAAACCCCAACACTCAAAGGCCAGTGGGAGCAAAGGGTCCCATGTTCTGGAGTTCCTTAGCTCTGGCAAAATCAGGGCAGGAAAATGTGGTTTTTTTCAGATTGTGAAAGCAACTTTCTTTTCCAAGGAGATGGAGGTGAACTGACAAGGAAATGCTGCTTTGTGGTGCTCTGGACTGCTAATTTCCTGGGAATTTGGGGCTGGTATTCCTCTCTGCCTGGGATTAGCCATGGGTTACCCCCATCAGACAGTCACTACCAGCTCAGCCTCCTGGCTCAGGAGTGTGTGTCACCCCTGTGTGACTGGACCTGTGCCCCCATTCCCACCTGCTCGTCCCTGCTGTTCCTGCCAGTGAAACCTCAGCAGCTCACTGACCCCTCCCGAAGCTGGGAGCACATCCCTGCAGATGGGGACCCCACTTCTAAGTGCCTCTGCCCTTGCATGTGACAGCTGCATGTGCAGAACCACATCTGTCCCATCCTCCTCTCCAGTTTTTCTCCCCAGAGAATCTGATCCCTGACAAAATGACTCCTAAATACCGGCACAGCTCCAGGGCTGGGCTGGCGGAATTTGCATGGATGGGTGAGCACCCATAAAAGCTGGCTGGGAAACCACTGCTGCTGCTTAATCCAGGAGCCAGGCAGCCCATTGGGGGTGCTCAGTCAGCGGGGAAAGGTTTAAATTTCTGCCCCAACCCCCGTGCCAGTGGCCCTGGTCCACAGGGAAGCTCTGCCAGAGGGGACACATGCTGAAGGAGGTGTGGGAAGTGGGGCAGGCTCCCTGTTGCCCCAGTTTGGAGGCTGCTGAAAAAGGTGAGTGGGATGCTTCAGTGATGGGTGTGCAGGGAAGGGTAGTCCTGGGAGGGTGAGCATTTGGGCAGGGGAGAGCACCTCTATCTATTTCTCATTGGCTTCATCACCCATTCGTGAGGCTTTAGAGAATGTTAAAATTCCATCTGTTTTCCTGAAAGGAAGGGGAAAAAAGATGGAACACAGAGGCAAGAGGGAGCTTTGATAGGATTTTAGGCTCTAGCAAAGACTGGGGACGAATCACGCTCTAAAACCCCTGTTCACCCTCACGGGTGCTCCCTCCTGACACCCGGATCACACTTTGTTCCCTTTTCAAACTGCAGTACTTTCTCTCATGTTCAGTCCTACAAAGGGCTGCGAGGGTTTGAAATTCAGGCTTTTTCTTTTTGCCATGGACTGGCCCATTATGTTGCAGAGTGGCAATTGTAAACATGTTCTTTTTCCATAGAATTCGTGGGGTTTTTTTATTGTTTGGGTCCAAGTTATCTGTTTGTTATAACTATATGGGCTAGGAATTGACCTTTAAAAGTCAGAGCTGAGGTTTTCACATGCACACCTATAAACTAAGATGTAAGAACAGCACTGATTACAATTAGATGACTAACAAAAATCATACAACTTAACAACACTTTTTTTTTCCCTGGTTCCAAACTTCCATGAGCACACCTTGTTCTTTCACATAAGTTTGACCAGTATCACATACAATGGATCCCTGCTTGGAGGTGGGGAGCATCGCTGGTATAGAACGTGAATATAATGACTAACACACATCAAATAAATAGAAATCATCCTCTTTTGAAAGGCTCTAAGAGAGATTTTGCACTGATTGTAAGCCATATCTTTCAATCAATAGAGGAGCTCTGGTTTAAACAGTTAATAGGTGAATTCTGGGGTGGGAAATGGGCTGAAAAGTAAAGCACCAGAAACACAGGAAGGTGCTAAACAAAGAAGTAAAATAAAAGAATCTAACTAAAGATGAGCTGTGTTGAAGAGGAAATATTTAAGTTATCATTTCATGCTTTAGGAATTGTCTACTAATAATAGTCAAATAATTAACATTTTGCACATGTATAAAGTTACATTTGCAAATCTGAGAGAGTGGGAGGGGTGAAGGAAAAAACAGCTATTGGGGAGTGTCTTGTTTCCTGCCCTTGAGTTTCAAAATCAGATCTATTTGCAATTTGCAGCACCTCCAAACTGAAGGCTCCTGATCTTTGGTCACTTCTGCAAATGCTTTTGTCTCTTCAGTGTCAGCTGGACTTTCCTTTGCAGGAGCAACATCATGACCTTCCAGGTAATTTAAAGAGCTTCTGAGAAGAGTTGGGAAAATTTATCCTCAGGCAGAGTTGGGTATCTGCCCCAAGACAGCTCAGGGCTATTTCTGGGCTTTGCAAAAATCCAGGAATGTGGAGGACTCTATTCCTGGCACCAAAAAAATGCCAAGAAGCTCTGCTGAGAGACAGCTGCGAGTGGCATTGCTGCTTGGGGACGTGGCCTTCCCGAGTGGGCCAACTGCTGTGGGGTTGCCTTTCCTTAGGGAGGGTTTCAGCATCACCTCATCACCCTTCACCCAACTTTTTGGGTACCAGGTGCCTGAAGAAGGTGGGTGCAGCGCCGACTGTCCCCTCGGCATTGCCTCATTCTCTGTGTTCCTCTGCTAAGTTAATAAAGGGTTAATAAAGGCTGAGTGGATGTTTAATTACTCCCTCCCTGGCTGTGTGTCCTGGGGGTATCCAGCACTGCCCTCTGACACATCCTGTATCTCTCTTTATCTGTATTCACAGCGGGGTTTTCCACTGGAATGGTGACAAACACCCCTGCTTGACATCCAGCAAGAGCTCTTTTAATTCCCCTTTCCTCTATCTCACCTATCCCATCACCAGGACGACTTTTATCCCTAACCTCTCTGCCAGAACCTTTTCCCTGCTCTACCTCCCCCTGCAGCACAGCATCTCAGCCCTCACAGCCCGGAGTTCAGGATGACCATTGATGACAGCAGCTTCCCTCCCTCTGAACTCCCCTTCCCCAGGGAAAGCAGCACCAGTCTCCCCACTGGAATAGCCTCTGCCTGGGGAGAGGGCTTCTTGGCATGCCACAAATACCAGGCCTTTTAAGGGAAGCCCTCTGTAACCCCTCTGAGGAGATACCTTGGGAATGTGTGCTCAGGCACGAGCCCCGTGAGCATCCCTGGCCTCACATCCTGCCCGGGATGCAGGGCCCAGCTGGGGTCAGGGCTGTGGCCCTGCATCTCCCAGCATTTCTTTGCCGTGCCATGCTGTGTATGTGGGAGCATTGCAGGGATGCCAGGCGCTCTGAGGAGCTGCAAGGCCCTGCCTTGGCTTTCTATTCTTCTCCCAGTGTTTCCATGCCGCTGTCGGCTCTTTAGCACTGGCAGCCAAGAAAACTTAATACTGTTTTGGAAGAAAGAGTCATACCCCAAACCAATTTAGCAGTCTCCTTTAAAGAGAAAACCCCCAACCCACTTGCAGCTACTGAGATTCCCGGGAATTTCCATTTGTTCCTCAATAAGGCAAGCTGCCAGTCAGAAAATGGGAGAGGAGAGAAATGGTTGGGTTAAAAGAGTCAGATACCAGAAAGGCACAGCATTTAATGCAGAGATTCCTGCTGCTGTGTTCAGGCCCTGTCCTGGGACTTCTGCCAGTGCTGAAGAAGGGTTTTCACCCTCTTAGTTTAGGTTTAGGGCATCCTTGCCTGGTTTCCCCCAAAAATGAAGCTTTTGCAACCTGCAAAATACTGAGTCTATTCAAGGGCTGAAAACAGCTTTTGTAGGATGTTCCTACAGATTTCCAGCCATGGTGAATCCCTTAATTGCCACTAGTGAATCATCTACCACTTCACCTGGACAAGATACATGCTTTTATATTTTGCCTCCTCTCACAACGTGATATGTGAACCTGAGCCATAGGGAAAGAAAGGCAACTCCACCCTCTTACCCTAAATCCCTGCTTTCTAATAAAAATGTGAAGCTGCTTCACATATTTTTTTAGCAAAGATGCAAAGATTTGGGTGAAAACTGGAGAGCTGGGGGGAACTGGGGAAAGCTACAGAATTTCTGTTATTCTCACGGCCATCAGCAGCATGTCAATCTGAGAAGGAAACATCAGCCATCAACAAATGCACGACCTGAAAAAAATGTTGCTTTCAGCTCAGGTCAGGCCCTTTCCACAGTGACTGAGGGGCAGCCCCAGAGCTGGTGCTGCAATCCTGGGTCTCCTGGTGACCACAACATAGCCCTTAGAGCCAAAATGGATAATCAGGTGTGACACACACACATGCACACACAGGGGCACATTTCTGCTCCATCCTAAGGTGACACAGGTTTTTGGAGTTACCTACACGTGAGCACAAATAGGGGGTGGGATATGGCCATGTTGATGCTGCTGACCCTACAGGCTCCTGAAGCCCTTTGTTTGGCTCACAAACACATTTCTCAACCCTCCCTGGAGACAAGGATTGAAGAGAAAGGGAAAGAAATTCCCTCCTTAACTAATCCTTCCTGCCTCCTGTTCCCTGGGGATGTAAGATGAAGCAAAGCTCATTTCCTTCTGAACAGATCATGTTTTGCTGCCTACCCACTACCAGTATGAATATGTTTTGAGTCTGGAAGGTGTCCTCTCCACCCCCAGCACCCATCTAGCTCAACTGGATCCCATACAGATTCTTTCCCCTCTTTGTGGTCACAGTGACCAGAGTCGTGGTAAATAACAGTATTTTTTGGGGGGAGAGAGTAAACACTGAGATCTGTGCCCATGAATTGAAGCTGTGAACTTCAGTATTTCAGGACAGAGGACAAGAACACAGGTACAATGCTCTGTTTCTGTCTAGAACATGCCCAGGTGCCCTAAACAATGGTCTTGAACGAAACCAAAACCAACACACATGGAACACACCTTCTGCAGCAGAGACCAGGATTTAGCAAGCTCTGGGCCAACAGAATCAATCCATGGCTTTCCATGAGCTGAAAGTTTGCTTTCATAGCATGAGGCACTAAGCATCCTGCTTTGCCCTGCACTATAGGATCAGTCTGAGGTTCATAGTCATGCAACACTTCACCACACTCTAATCTACTCCAAAATTACTTACAGGGAGGTCTCAGTAGTCCCACCAGGTGAGTCAGGTCTCAGACAGCCCCAAGGGAAAATCAGAGTGAAACCCAGGGCCAGGCAGCCCCTCGTGTATCCTAAAAGGAGCCCTGCTCCACGTCCCACACCTCGGTCCCGTTCACTGCCGCCCAGTGGCCTCTGGCAGCTGGTTTTATCACAGAGTGCTGGGCTATGTTGAGAGGATGAACCACTTGGTCTATTTTTAGGAATCAGTGAAATTGCTCTTCCACCAGGCTGAGTCAATCACAAGTCCCAGCAATTCCGCGCAGGGGTTGGGAAAGGCTGAGGCCTTGGCTTATTTTCAGAATTTATTCATTCAAAATACCTCTGGTGTAACCTGGTATGGGATGGGAGATGCATCCAGGCAGTGGATCAACGAGGAAGAGGCATTTCCCTGACTCACTGTCATGTCCTCAGGCTGTGATCCTCACAGCCAGGCCCCCGTCACCTCTGGCCACTGCCAAAGCTTTAAGAAAAAAGCTGGGAAGGTGACAAGTATTAGCCACATTTTCTGGTTCCCTATTTCCTCATCAGTTCCAGCATTTTGGAACCAAGATGGAAAAAAAAAAATTCTTTAGGAAAGTGACAGAAAGAAGGACAACCACAATACCTGATTTATGGTAAGATGGGAATTGCTCCCATCCTTGCAGCCTCTCCGTAGCAATGTGGTGTTGCAGGTAGCTGCTCTGGGAAGTGCTTGGAGAGGGATAATAATAAAGTACAGACCTGGAGGACTCTCAATGCCCTCAAAAAGTTCAGCTGCGCAGTGGGAACTATTTTTAGCATATTAGTGGTGGGTAAAACTGTGTGCCAGAACTGGTGATCCTGCCTGGACAAGATAACTTGTAAATACAAACATAACCAAGGGCTCTGGGGATGATTTTAAGAGCCCACCTTCAGCAGGCTGGGATAGCAGTATGACTGATGTGCCAGTAACATTGAATCAGACCCAGTTGTTCTCTCTTTGAGTTGCTTTTCTGACACCTTTACAGAGTGTATGTTTGAGTACATCACCCTGTGGCAATGAAAGATGTGGGTTGGCTGTGCCAGTACCAGAAGTACCCATCACCTGAGATAAAACACTCCATGCTCTTCGGTCCAAAGGGCCAAGCAACTGATGCTGATTTTACAGCTTCACAGAATCAAAGAATGGTTTGTGTTGGAAGGGTCCTTAAAGATCATCCAGTTCCAAACCCCCTGCCATGGACAGGGACAGCTTCCACCAGGCCAGGTTGCTCAGGGCCACATCCAACCTGGCCTTGAACACTTCCAGAAATGGATCATCCACAACTTCTCTGGCCAATCCATTTCAATGCCTCACTACCCTCTGAGTAAAGAATTTCTTCCTAATCTAATCTAATATAATCTAATCTAAATCTCTCCTCTTTTAGTTTTAAATAATATCCCTTTGTCCTGTCACTATCTGCCAGCTTAAAAATTTGCTCCCCTTGTACTTATAAGCCGCCCTTCAGTACAGAAATATTTAGTTTTTCGTGCACTCCTCCTGAATAGTTTTGCTGGCACAGGGGTGTTCAGAGGGGCTGCTGCCCTTCTCTTTTCCCTGTGGGTCTACAGGTATCAGTCCCTGGAGATGATGCTACATATCACCCAGACTGCAGCTCAGCATGAGACGTGGTTTCCTTGCCAGCATCACGTGGCATCCCATCCCATCCCATCCCATCCCATCCCATCCCATCCCCTCCCATCCCACCCCA
>VZRZ01004359.1:900330-916339 GCA_013398175.1 Climacteris rufus | reverse complement strand
TTAAATCCCATCCCATCCCATCCCATCCCATCCCATCCCATCCCATCCCATCCCATCCCATCCCATCCCATCCCATCCCATCCCATCCCACCCCATCCCATCCAGCTCCAGATGACCATCTGCTTTCACTGAGGCTCCTGGAAGATCCCAGCTCCTCTCTACCATGGCCCAGTTTCCGTAAACATCCTGCAAGGCTACAAATTGCCATTCCCCTGCTGCCTTCTGGTGCCTCAGAAGAACATCACCCTTCCTTCTGATGTGGTCTCTGTGTTCTTTGCTGCTTCCTTCAGTAAATGAGGATCAGGAAAAGAGTTGTCAGAGGGTGATAGACAGGTCCTTTGAAGCCAGGTGGTGAGGCAGAGGATGGGGAAGGCAAGGGCTGTCAGCAAACACACACCAACTCAGGTAGCACAAATTGGGTGGCAATGGTGTCAGCAAACACAGCGACACACTGGGGACTGAGGTGTTTATTCCATGTGGATGGAGGGACATAAATGCAGGAGGTGAAGGGCAGAGCACATCAGCTCAGCCAGCAGCTCACAGTGGGTATTTGTGTGTGGTGGCCTGCACGTGCCTGGCAGGAACACACAGGGTGCATGTGTGTGTTTTTGTGGAGTTCTGTTTCCATCTACAGCATATGTATAATCTGTCTGCATGCATGGCTGGCTGTTCACACTCCTGCTGTCTCTCTCCAGCCCTAGGTGAAGGACCTGCCCTGCTGTGGGTTGTGATTTCCATGTGTGTCCCCATCAGTGCCCCTGCGAACTGCTCCTGTGACCTGAGACGTCTGAGCTACCTGACAGCTCTGCACAGCTCCTGGGGAAAGGGTTTTGTCCTCCTGTCTGGAAGCCAGCAGCTAATTAGAAAGCAGGAAATAAGAAAAAAAAAATCAGTGAGGCACTGGATTTTCTGAGAGGCACTGAGAGTGTGATGGGAGAGAGCAGCAGCCCAAGGGTCTGGAGCAGAGGGCAGCCCTGAGCCATCGACTGGGATGGGGTGGCTCTTGCTGGAAGCCCAGTGAAGAGGGCAGGAGGGTCTCAGCAGGGGAAAAACTCTTTAGGTTAGATTGAGTGAAAGCAGAGACCTGGACTTGCAGGAAAAGCCAATTAGGAGGGACTAACTTGTCTGCTTTGATTGATGGCAGAGCTCGGCCAGGCTGATCAGCAGAGGCTGATCCCTTCCCTGCCCTCCACCACTGTCTGGGAACTACTGCAGGTTCCCATGGCAGCCTCTCCTAAAGACGCCTGTGATCCCAGCTTCCCCACCAGCTGTCACAGGGCTGGGAGAGGTGACAGGAGATAAATGGCACTTGCTGCTGCCCCTTCTTTCTGTGATGTGGGGTGCTTAAGTTGGATGAGAAGATGGGTCTCATGCTCAAACACCCCAAATTTCCATTCTGTCTGAGTTGCAGAGGCACAAATCGCTGAGACCTGGACAGATTGGCCACTTACAGGAGTCCCGACCTTCAACTCCTGCTTGTCATGGCCATGAAAAGCAACTGCTGAAAGGGAAATGAGCTTTTCAGGATTATTTTGACTGCAGGAGCCTCTATCATGGCAAGCGCCAGAGCTTCCTTGCACTCCCAGCCGTCTGTGGCATGAGCACAGCCTTTTATCTTAAATCAGCATTTCCCCCCGCCTTTCAGAGCTTTCCAGTTCACTGGAGATGTTCTCCCGAGCGCGTCTGCTGAACAGCGTGGTGCAGGCGGGGGGATGACGGCTGCAAAGCCCCAGGTCATGGAGAGAGGGAGGCTGGCAGCCTCCCCCCACGGCCGGCGCTGGGACACAGCGTCCGGAGCATCCTGGCAGGGATTTTGGGCTGGCAGCCAGGCAGGCTGGTGGTCACTAGATGGCACCGCATCCCTTCGCAGCAGAACAGCACGGGAAGAAGCCTCCCCTGTCAAGCCATCCTTGCCAAACCTGGGTGACCCGGCATGCAGGGTGGGGGACCCCGCTGTTTCCTGCCCTCTCCCCCCGCCTCCTCTCCTCGCTTTGATAATTCCCCGTGGGTAGAGGTCGAAACGAACACAGAACAGAATGGAAAGGGGGAGGAGGGGATTGCAGGCGGGTGTGAGGCTGCCTGGATGCTCTGTAATTTGCAGTCACGTCAGGCTCGTGTTTCATCCTTGCTCTGCACCGAGGTAACATCCCCGTGTGCCCTTCAGCTGGACTCCCTGGATAATGGAGCTGTGGTAATACACACATGCACAAGCCTGTGTGCATCTCCCTCTTCTCTCTTCCTTAGCTGTGATTTCCCCTCTCTGGCTGCCAAAATTCATGCAGAAGTTGTTGATTTTTAAATCCAGAGTACTCAGGAGACTCTACCTGCAGTAAATTAGCTGTCGCCTTCTCCTCTTGAATATTAAAGGACTCAAGCTTTCAACTATTTCCCTCTGGGAAAAATGGTTCCTTGGTTTGCCATCTTCCTTCCTAGGAAGAATTTCTATCATGTAAGTCTTCCAGAGCTCAGTTTAATCTCACTACTGCAGACTGCAGTCACTTGGGCCTCTTTAATTAGTGACTTGGTGACGTCTTTGGTGGCAGCTTCCTCTGGGTTATCTGATATCGCCAGCGTGACCAGGGGCACAGCCCAGCTGGTTTGGCTGCCTGGGAATGTTCTTTTCTCAGGGGTATAGAAGCCTTCCCCTCTGAGCAATGCTCAGCAGTGGCTCAGGTGTGGCTTTGCTGTGCCTGGAAAGAGGAGCAGCAAGTGGTGCTTTGTCTTTGTGTGCTGTTGCTGAGCTCCAAACTGTTACACGGACACATGCTGGACATGGCCAAGATGTTGTCCTCCATATCACAGCATCTCAACCCCTGAAAACCATGGTCTGGGCTTAATTTACATTACTGTGTGGCTTCAACCCTTCTTTCCCCATCCCAGGTTGCTGTATTGGCCTTCCCGAGGGAAGGGCAGTGGGACTGTCCCTGTGGGATAGTGAGGAGGCTCCCATAGATCTGTTCTGATCACTGCAGGGGCTTGTAGAGTGCTGATGATTCTCTCACTCCGTGGGAATGATGGAACACAGCACAGGTATAGCCTTGGACATGCCTTGCCCCAGAGGGATTTGGGACAGCTGGTTCCTGGACTTTTTTAGGAAGCATTACATCTCCTGTCTCTGAGCAAATCCAGCGCCTACCTCAGCAGTAGCTGTCGTATTCCCAGCTCCCTGGATGGAATTGCCTCCCCAGAAGGACCTCACACAAAGCCCTTGCAGTGAAGCACGGCCACATGAAGCCATTGCTATTACCAGGCCTTTGAGTCAGGGGCTGTGGTGTAAGGCTCTAAGATAGGCCATGATTCATCCCTCGCCAGCCAGGGGAAAAGGCATTCCTGGCGCTGGAAAAGGCACACAACACTGTGACAGTGTTTAGCTAGATAGGGTGGTGACATCATGTGCTCTGATACTAAAAAAAAAATCCCAACAATGCTGTGGAAACCTCAGCTCCATCATTTATGTGCTCATGTAAGAGACTTCTTTTCCCATGCAGTTGGGTAATTAAATACAGTGTCTCAAGTCCAGGCAGTGTGTGATTATTTTTCCCCTTCTGGTGTGAAAGGCAAGAAAGAAATAGAAAGGAAAAAGAAGAAATCCTAAATACATGTTACAAGGGGACCCTGGATTCCTGATTCAGGGCCAAAAAATGTGGGATGTTCCAGCGATCTCTAATCCAGTCATTATGGGATTTTTGCAGACCTGTTTTTTTTTCTGCCCAAGTCAAACAGCAAAGTTTGGCAAAATTCAACTCTTTCCCATGCAAAGCTTGGATTTCTCACTCTTGACAGATGCCTTGAAATATCCCTGACCTGCTTTAGTCCTGATGATATCATAACACTAGGGATCACTTACATGCCCTATGTTAAGCCAAGGATGACTCTGTCTGATACACCAGCATTGCCAAATTCAAAAAGGACCCCAGCCAAGACTCCTTAGTTAGGTACAAAGGAACGTCTCCCTCTTCCTATCCTCCAGGCTGAGGTGCAGGGAGATATTATTCATCCCAAACTAAACATGGATGTATTCCTGCCTCGGTATTTCATAGCAGCTATTTCTAGCTGCTAGGATAACAGCACAGGGAGAGCCAGCGTGGCTCTGTGGACTCCTCACTGGCCCAGATCCCAGCCAGGCTGGGATTTGCAGTGGGACTGCTCAGGGCTGGAAGTCTGCAGTCAAGGGGTCGTTTGCTCTCCGTGCTCCCTGTCCTTGGGCCACATTCCTGCATGTCCAGTCCTGGCAGGACCCACACGGTCCCCAGCCAGCACTGCCTGGTCAGTGTCTGCGGTGGGGTTCTGTGGGAAATGCACCTCCAAGTAAGGACCGAGTAGACCCTTCCCAGCTGCAGCTAGAGGGGTGGAAGTAGGGTAGCAGTGATGCCTGGTAACCAAAATAAATCCAACTCACAGCTTCTGCCCGTGGCCGAGTCACCGGCTGTATCTGGCACCGAGGAGATGATCCCCTGCCTGTCCCGGGACAGCTTCCCTTCCTGTGTGGGAACAACAAGGAAACAGGTGAGATCCCCCAAACAGAGGAGCTGCACAAAGTCCCAGTGTGGGGAGGTGACTGCACCAGAGGCTTTCCAGAGGCAAAGGTGGCCTTTTCCTCCTGTAGGACCCAGCCTTGGCTTTGCTCTGTTCTCTTCAAGGACTGTGGTTCACAGCTTTTTGATGCTGCCCCACCCCTGCCCCATTCCCAGAGCTGCGTGGTGTTTTCTCTACCCATCTTTGATTTCGAGGCCACCTTTCAGAGCCAGGATTATCCATCCATTTCCTTTACCAGCTCCCACAATGATTTTAGTGCCTCAAACCCAGCAGTGATGGGTGCTGCCCTTTGCTGTACTGCCAGTGAAGGACCAGTCCCTCATGTGGACTGATATCAACAGCAAAGAGATGAAAAAGGCAATTTCTGATAGGACCTCATCCATAATTAATATTCCAGGTGATATCAACTTTGTCTTGATATCATCTCCCATGTTTCCTTGGTGTAGGTCTGTCTCCAGTCTAGTCCCCATTCCTACCAACTCCTTCCCTCCAGGAAGAGATTATCACAAGGAACACTTTGTGTAACATGTGACCCATGCCCCTGATGCCATTAAACCACCCAGAGCTGGGTAGCAGTAGACATAAACTTCCACAGGGAGGCCTGTCCCCTGTGCCTGGGGATTGAGATCAGGGGATGATGAAGCACCACCATGAAGTCCAAGCACTTACAAGGATAAAATTAAAAGAAAATGTATTTCCAGGGGCCTTTGAAGAAGAGCACCTACTTACCTTTGCAGCAGACTCCTTCCATGTGGTGGTGCCAGGACTCCATCGTGCTTTCCCCTGGATGCTCCAGAGAGAGGAATGGAAGGCTGGGTCTCCGTGGGGTTTGTTCTCCATGTTCAGGGGCTGGATTGTTGTCAGGACGTTGGCATCAGCCTCCCTCTTCCTCAAAAGGCCATTGGGAGAGGATGCCTTCAGTGGAGCACACTGTGAGCTCTTACAGTGAGCAGTGACCTTAGGGGTGTCAGAGCTGGCCAGGAGTCCTTTGAGATTCCTTGTTGGAGCACCAATCTTACGGGTGGGAACACCCTCCGTGGACTTGTTAGGGCACATATCACTGGGATGACTTCGAGATAAGGCACAGTTTTTCCCCCTTGGAATGACATTGTTCTCTGATGGATATCTTGTCTCCACGAGCTAAAAAAACCACCCCAAATCATAGAAATAGATTCTTATATAACTTCAATAATAAGTCACATTACATTTTTATTTCCTGCTCTTCTAGTTCAAGCACCATATTTGTTGACCTTCTAACTGTTTGGAATAAAAGGGTATCCCATCACTTTCTGTGTTCTCTGGAGCAAATACATTTTTTTGAAGTGTTGAAATTTCTGTCTTGCCTATTTCCAATGTACTCTCCTGATTTGTCCATGAGATTGCAAGGAAGACTTGGAGTAGAAAAAATATGGCCAGTGGTTGTCTTCCCTCTTCGATCATTGTTTTATTCCCATCTCCATCCTCCTATTCTATGAAAATGTGTTTCCAAACAGAAAAGCCCCTCTCTGTAATTTAATTGGAAACCTCCAGTTTCTTCTTAGAAACATGAACTTAAAATAACAATTTTCAGATTCTGCCTTTTGTTTAATTAGGTGGAATTCATATTTCTTTGGTCAGTAGGAGTCAACTTAGTCTTCGGCAGAAAAGTTGGATAAAGTCCAGAGTATCTGGCTTCCAGTGTGTTATTTCATAACTTTTTTTCAGGTTGTAAGAGGCCCCTTATCACAAAGCATGACCCCATATGCAAACACAGAAATGAGAACTGTACTTTATGCCAATGGGTTTGCAATCAAAATATAAGGGACACTGGTAGGTGGGAGGTGCCTCTTTGCCATGATGTGAGAACAGTAGCCACAGCTTCTGATTAGGGGGGGTTTCCATTTAAGATGCTGATGCAGACACCTAAGTGCAGCTGTGGGCAAAACCTACTCGTGGACTTGATGTCTAAGTCCCATTACAATTCAAAAGCACCCAAATGGTGGGGTAGAATGACAGAAATGACATAAACACCTAATTTGACACATGGGGCAACCTCAAAAATCCTCCAGCTGGTGCAGGAGGGCAGAGGTGCCCCAGTGTCACCCCTGCCAGCCCAGTGTGGCTCCCTGGGTGCCTCAATGACTTTGTGTACCTGTACCTCAGGCTCTCACCTTGGGATGTTCTTGCTTAGTCACATTCCCTTCACTGTTCAGGATGCGCTGGTACCTGCAGGGAAGACAGGAGATGGCACCTTAATCCCTTTTCAACCTGAATATATTTTTGCAAAATGTGGAGAGGCCCGTTCTGCCTTCCACCACCCTCCGGAAAATATCAAACCTTATAGACTACACAGTCAATCTTGAAGAGGGATAGAGATGTGAGAAATCCACCAAAAAGGACTGGTTTTAGGTCAGTGCAGTACTGCCAGATCCAGTGTGAGCCCTCTCCTCCCAAGCTCCACTCTGACGTGTCCCTGGAGCATCCATCTACCCACTGGTGGGGGATGTGCTGGGGGATATTGCCTGGAAGAGGTGTATTATTGCACTTTGCTGATACATGGCTTGGAGCTGAAGCCAGGCTTTCCAGAAGGTCAATTTATTCAGCTTTTTAATGTAAAGGGATTCACCAGGTCAGTCAGTACCTGACCTAACACCACACCAGTGATGAGTGAGACCTTTGCAGAAGAAACCATCTTCCTTCTCTTCCGTGCTCTGGGGAGTGCACCCCCAGCTTTCTCCAAACACCCTGCCACACAGATGGCTATTAACAGTGAAAACTAACCAATCTTGGGATATTTGGAACTGAACTGTCCCATGGGGAAGTTCAAGAGACAGACTTGACAGCTGCTCTGTCACTCTTACATTGAGGGAGATGTACTTTGGGTTCTGTTCCTCATCTTATTCGCTTGGCAGTGTTTTGGTCTGGTCTCAGCCATGGGTTGTAACAAGGAGAGAAATCAGGCCTTAAGAGGCTTGGGCTGAAATGTGACTCTCCCTGGAGCCTTTTGGTTAGAGACAGCTGAGAGAAACCAGGAGGGGATGCAGTGCCCATTCCCCTCTTGCCTCTTCCTCATCTCCTCTCTCTGGCATTTACTCCTTTCCCTTGTGGCACCTTACAAACTACCAAGATTAAAAGCTTTAATTTTCCACCTGGGAATGCTCCAGTCCCTGGGGTCAAGGGCAAATTCCTCTGTGTCGTTGTGTTTAGTGAAGTTTGTCAAGTGTGTCTGGCTTTTAAATCAGGACTTGTCTTCCAAGGCATAATAATGCACTGGAAATATGTAACAGCTAAGAGCACTCGTGGCAGCAAATACCCACCTCTCATTTGAGACCTGACAATCTGTGATGCTGTGCTTGGGAAAGACCTCATCTGAGTGAGATTTGTTTGTTGTGGAGGTGGGAGAGGGAGAACTCTCCCTGGAACCCCTGAGATGTGAGGTGAATGTAACCACAGATTAATCACCCACCTGGCAACCAGTTCAGAGACAGACACAGCTTTCCTCAGAAGAACAGCCCTGAGCTCTGGATTGCTCCTTGGAGAATGGCACAGAGAAGGGAAGGACTGAGCTGGCCTCAGCTTCTCAGCTTTTTCCATGTTTTCTGTCTGCTGGCATTATAAAAAGGGAGCAAAGGTTATGGTGCTGGATGTGAAGACTCAGGGAGAAGCAGCCAAAAATCAGCGTGTCCATCTCCACTCCTGGGACTGGTGCATCAGTAAAGGGCTGTGGAACAAATGCTGTCTTCACTGATACATCTGCAAGCCTCCTCACTTAAAGTCACTTTTGAAAAAAACGGGGTTAAAGCAGACAGAAGTTAAACTAAATCACACTTAATGTGGGGCATTGGTCTTTTCTGCTCTGTCTACCACTTACCTCATTCTGTTAGATCCCCAAGTTCATCTCCTCTATGACAGTGAGAGGGAAAGGACGTGAAGAAAATTAGCTTTAAATAATTTAAAATTATTTGATGGAATTTGCATATGCATCATTAGTTAAAATTTTCTTACATTTCCAGTGTCTCAGAGACCTGAACTAGCTCTGTATTCAGACAGAGAATTCCTGGAGATTTAAGCACCCCTTGCCCTCTTCTGCCAAAAATGTTCTTTTTCTCCAGACTTCAGAAATGTGCAGCAGAAGTCTCAGGCATTGTATTTGCAGTGACTGATCTGACACTTGGAAGTACATTAGGTCGTCTGGGGTTCATTTTCTGAATGTAGACAGAGCTCTGGGGACCCACGAGTTGAACATAATTGCTTTTTAATTACTGACACAGACATTTGAACTATGGGATTATTAAATACTTGTATTTACATTTTGAAAATATTTGTTTTAAAAGCCATTTTGCTTGTAAAATCTGTTTCATCAGTGATTTATGTGTTACTGCCCTGAATATTATTCAGTGTCCAGAGTCATTGTCCACCCATGTTTGGGTTTCCACTTCCAGATGCACTCAAAAGGGACAGATTTTCGGGGGACAGGAATGTCATTCAGCAGCTCTACCTCTTTTCTCATGCCTTTAAGAAATTTGAAATCAAGACCAGAGGGAGGGAAATATATTTCTCACCAGTTGCTTTAAAATTTTCCTTTTATTTTTTTTTTGTTTTTCAGGTCATTTCCCATGATGTTAGAGAAGAGACAGATTTATCAGATCACAGGCTCCCACCTCCCACAGTTCAGGGATTATTTCCCATTTTTGTGGTGGTGTCTAACATTAAACCATTCCAGGTTAAGGGCCCTCCAGGGATTTACTTTGTGGTAAAATGAGCCTGTTAGGAGGGAACTTTTCCCTATCCTTCTTTTTCCTTAAATACACTACAGGCAGTCGATGAAAATACCCTTCTCAGCCCACCCTGAATTGTTCCCACAGCCAGCACAGCATCCCCCAGTTGCTGGGGGTTTACAGGATTTTTCTGATATTAATTCATTCCATCTCCTGTGATCTGGGAGGGGTTTTTGTGTAAAAATCACTTACATGCTAGAGCGCTTCCCTCTGCCCAAGATCTGCCATTTGATAGTCTCCTTGGGGCTCTCCAGCTTCTGACTCCTTCCTCTCCCCCTCCTTTGCAAGACAGGAGGCAAAGTCCCTTGGCAGAGCTGCAATTAAATATTAAAAGCTGATGTGCAAATGGGGATGGTGTGAGTTGGAGAGCTGGCACTGAAGAGTGGAGGAGATGAAGCCTCCTCCCTCCTCCTGTCAGCCTTTCACCAATTATTGAGGTCTCATTCTGTCCTGTAGAAACACCAGATAAGTTCAGATCCTGGCTGGGGCACCCAGAGCCATCTGGAACCCAAAACCGGATTCTGATTTAGGTGGGAAGCTGCTGGAATTCTTATCCCCACCGTGTCTCAGGAGGAGCAGGAATGAGCTCCTCTGTGTGGGGTTTTTTAAATGGACGCTTCTGTCATAGGTCATACATCCATCCTCCAAAACAGAGAGTGTTTTCATCTCAATTTGTTGTTCCCTGGGCTCGTGGCTTTGCTGGGGAGGTTCTGCATGAGCTGCAGGAGAGGCCTTCTCCTTGGGGTGTTAACAGCTCCAGGGAATACACTGATCCTCCTGGTAGAAATTAAAGGCAGACCAGGGTCCAGATGAAATTAACTGAAATAATTCATTATTAGGGGAAACAGAGGGCAGGACTGCCCGAGGAGATTTGATTCAGCCAAAAGCTGTCTGATTAAAGTCAGAGTCTAGCAAAAGTAGTCTCCTCACACTCTCAAAAAGCACTATGGCCACAAAAAGAGCTGCTTTTCACTTAACAATAACTGGGCTACTATGAAGTTCTCCCTGGGATTTATTCTGCTCATGCTGGAAAGTTGACCAAGCAGCAAAGCCAGGGCACAAAAAAGAGCAGATCACTATGCTGGTTTATAATGAATAAGGAAAGCTACATTTCTGCCATCAAAAGCTGGAAAATAATTTACCCAGAAATGCCTATGCCCAGCAAGAAACCTTTGGGATGAGAAGCCAGTGAGTCAGGGCAAAGCAGAGATCTGGATAAACAAACTGAGTGTCCGTGTCATTGCTGCATGAAATAATACGTTGCACTTCTCCATCTGTTCTGATTCAGCTCTTACTGGAACAAACCTCTTTATTAAGCTTTTATTTCAGCATCTAAAACATCTGAGAAGCAGTAATGATTTTAATTCTCTGTCCTGTGGATGGATATAACAAGTTTGGTTCCACATGGTGGACTCTTATGCTATCAGTCGTGTTCCTTGCAGCAGTGCCTAAGAACCAGCCTGGAGCTCAGCCCTGGCTTTGTACACGCTCAGATTTGTGCCAGATGTTCTCACGGGGTCTCCCTGAACTGACGGACAATGCAGTTCTTGGAGGACTGTGCAGGATGCCCTGCATGGCAATGGGAAAACACCAGTGACTACTGCAGCTGCTGAACTACCCAGAGACAAAGCTGGTGGAGGATAGAAGGATTTTAATTGCGTGGGCAAACCAAAGCTCTGAAGCTGGGATGCATCCTTGCTAGTTATTTACTTCAGTGGAGGAGGATTTGGCTGACAGAATGAAACAATGAGCACTGCAGTCCATCCAATAGTGAGTAACAGAGGCTGCCAAAAGCCCCGTGAATTATTTCGGGGACTACTGCTCTCCAGCTCCTCTCTCCATAAAAGGGCTGCCTGAAACAATTCTCTGCACAGCTCTAAGGCACCCTGACTAGATAAAGTGTGTTTTGAAACTGTTTATGCCAGGATTACAGAGCCTTAGGCTGATTCCTCAGCTACTGTCTCTGCTGGGGGCCTTGCTCAGCTCACAGTGATTTTAGTCTTCGCTATCAGCAGTGCTCTGGGCTTCTCTGTTGGCAAGGATCTGTGGGAGGATGGGAAGGAATTCTTCATGCCAAGCAGTTATGAAGAAGAAGGGCCTGAATTACACTGATTTTCCTCCAGGTAGCAAATCTTGGAAGTGGGGAACTAGTTAGAGGATGGAGGGAGTGGTTGTACCGGTCCCCAAAAAAACTTTTCCTCCCCAAACCAAGGAAGGGAAATCATTACTCTTGAAGACTCCTGAGGTTTGTGTCTTGCCTTGTGAGAAGCTGGAATATCTTGTGGAAACTTGGAGCTTTGATGGGACATGGTTTTTGAGCTCCAGCAGCTCCCCCAGATGGAGGACATCGAGTGAGGAGGTGCTCTGAGGATCATTCAGTGCCTCTGTGGTCCCCAAATGAAGTTCCAGAAACCCTTGACATATTTGGGACACAGACTGTCTGTTAGCTGTTCTGCTCCTGTTCTCCAAGGGAAGCAAACAGTTCAGCACTGACTGTACCTCTGGAAGGGCATTTCCAGATGTCCTTAACTCTATTTAAAAAGTGGTGGCCAAGATAGAAAGAGCAGCCAACCTCAAATAGCTCCTCTGTTTCCTGCAGAGAGGTGGTAACAACCACTTTACCTATATGTGCCTCCATCCCAATGACACCTTGGGAGAGAAGGTAGCTGAGTGGTTTTAAGAAGCCAGGCTTCCTTTTCTCTCCCTTAGTGACAAACAGCCACATCACATCTTTTCCCTCAGGCAGTGGGGATTTCTCTGCAGAAAATGAGAAGGGAGGTAGAAAATCCTCCAGATGCTTCCACAGGCAGGGAATGATGCCACTGCCATGCTCCTTCTTAGGGTCACTTTACCTGATAGAATCATCCACCCTGCCTTGTCCTGTGATTGCAACACAGAACTTCTCCAGAGTAGGGGCTGGAGTTTTATTCCAGGCACTCTGAGGCTCCAGGGGGTGAGGCCCTCTGAGGCACTCTGATGCCTGCCCAGGACATCTCCTGACCACTACACTGGGAGCAACAAGCTCTGCTTTCTGGTTTGCTTGCTATGGTCAGACAATCCGTGGGGAGCACCCAGGACCATCCAGGCTGGAAGCTGCAGTTTGGTGTCTCATTCCCTGCTGAACTGCTGAGCTCCCCAACATGGGCAAGGGCAGGGGTGGGCAATGCTGCCTGCATCTGAGCCAGGCAAAGGGAATACTGGCAGGGAACAGAGGCAGCTAGCAGGGAACTTTGAACTGGGAGCTACTAATGGTTAACACAGGCAATTATTTCTAGCTGTGTCAAATGGACTGACCTAAGCCCACATGAGATTGTGCTGACCAGACAGGGACAGCAGTTTACATAATCACCACTACTTTTTTTTTCCCCTCCTTTTTTTTTTTTCAATTGTGCAGTGTTGTTTTGATAGCTGTATTCCCACTAAAAACCTGTGTGTTCCTCTTTCTTTCCCTGCCACGTGCCCAGCTTTCCTGCACACATATTTGTACTGTGCTTGTCAGATGAGTGTGAGTGGGGATGGTGGGGTGTAAGCAAACATGAGAGAGAATAAATCAATTTGGGTATGAACAGAGATCTGCAATTTGTTATAAACAGATTGATGCATAAATGGTTTTCTGAAAAATACTGGTTGTGATGTTTCCTCCAGATTTGATCCCCGGTCAAAGAATTTACAGCAAACTAGCTACAAGCAGTTGAGGAAAGAACCAGATTTTGCACTCTTTCCAGCACATTCTCCACATTTTTTGGGGGTGAGCAGAGCCATTTGCCTGTGTGGCCTCAGGGTTGGGTATGTGACTGCATAGTGAGTTTTTCATCCTGCAGCTGAAGGCCCTGTGCAGCTCCAGGGAGCTGCAGCTCCCAGAGCCAATTCCTTTCCTTTGCTCTGCTGGGTAGGGCTCTGCACCAGCAGTTTGCTAAGGATGGGTGCATTAGGGGAGGAAAAACCCCTGCAAAGTCTCTGGTATTGTTTGCTCTGCTGCTCTCTGCCTTTTTCTCATGGAGACTATCTGGATCCTCACAGTCATTTCCATAATTATTGGTTTCATGTTACGTAACCAAAAAAAAAAAAAATTATCTATCAAACGCACATGTGGAACTAATGGGGCTTATTTGAAAAGACCTGTCTTTGCATTTGCAGCTGGCACATGGCTCAGTCCATTTTAATGAGCTTCCACAGCTCTGGCACGTGCTGGGGAGGCACCCCACGTGTGCTCACCCTGGGCTGCCTGAACCCCCTGGGGACCCCGGGGCTCCAGTTACACCCCAACATGTAGGAACACAAATGCCTGGTCTGAGGGAAGCACAGAGAAAGCTGCTGCAAGAGCTGTCATGAATGCACGTTCCCTTTGAATTCTTCCTGACTGCCAAGCCTTTTTTTCTGATTTTTTTTCATTCAGAGTGGAAAGCTTGGATTTGCTTGGGGGACCTCTGTAGTTGCTGGGTTTTGTGCTGCTAATTTTCACTCCTAGAAGCTCCTGGCTTCCTCAAGTAAAGCAAAAGATACAAATTTTGAAATTTTCTGGACTCTGTGTTCTCAAGTTCAGGTGGAGGTTGAGTTGCACAGATGACCAAGGATGTAGGCCTCAGGGGGACATCTGGGGCCAAGTCCAGGTCCTGCTTGGCCTTAGCAAGTGAAATGCAGCAAATCTTGGACTTCAGTGGAGTCAAGATGTGGCTCTCAGGACACCACTGTTACCTGAGATTCACCCACCACCAAGTTCACACACCACCTCAGGGTGTCTGAAGATGAAGTTCACTCTGGACTGTAAGAAAAGAAATACCAATCCCAATATACTCCAAAGGAGAGAGGGCTTCTGGTGGCCTTCGTTTAGAGTTTTAGGGTCTGATTTTGAGAACAGCACTGGCACAGCCTGTAGGACCTGGCAGGGCCTGGGAGTAGAAAACACCCTGAAATCCACCCAAAGTTGTCTGTCCTGTTGTGCACAGGACCAAGCTGAGGGACAGCAGTGGGTCTGTGTTTGCTGGTTTGGGGCTGCACTCAGACACAGCCAGCACCTTCCTGAGGACCAGAGCTGTCCCCCAGAAATACCTAGTGATGATTTCTCCTTGACACACCAGAGCATCCCCCGCTTCATGATGGAGAATTGGGGAATCACTCAGGTTGGAAAAGACCTTTGGGAGCATTGAGTCCAATCGTGAACCCAGCATTGACAAGGCCACCACTAAACCATGTCCCCAAATGCCACATCTACACGCCTTTTAAATACCTCCAGGGATGGAGACTCCACCACATCCCAGGTTAGCCTCTTCCAATGCCTGATGACCTTTCTGGTGAGGAAATTGTTCCTAATATCCAAACACTGCCTCCCCTGGTGCAATGTGAGGCCATTTCCTCTCATCCTATTTCTTGTTATGTGGGAGAAGAGACCAACCCCCACCTCTCTACATCCTCCTTCCATGTCATCAGTCATCTCCACCACGGCCAGGTGCTGCACCTTGATGGGCTCCTCTCAATGCTCACAGCCTCTTGTGCTGCATCTTAACCCCAGGGGTGTGAGCTCCCCCTCTTAGAACATGACTCATCTCCCCAAAATTCTGCTGGTTAAACACCACTTTGCCCTGTTTGCAGGTGGATTCTGCGCCCATCCCCATGGCTGTGTCCATCTGGGGGAATCCTGAGCTGAATCCACCCCTCCTGGGTCCAGTGATTTATCATGGGACCCCGTGCTGATGCTTGGGAGGGGAACATCAGTTTTCCCCCACAGAGCAGGATAAACTGCTGCAACTGTGCCAGTGGATGAACACCCCAGACTTTTCTGAGTTGCTCTTGAAGTCAAATGAGCATCCTCCAAACCCCCTGATTTCTCCCATACATTTCCATGGGTACAACACAAATCCCCTAACTCTTCACTCATTTATCACAGGAGGGAAACTGTTCATCTATGTGGCAGGAAGGACGAAAAGAAGGAAGGAAAGGAAGAAATAGAGCTACCTTTAATTCTGAATACAATCAGCCCACGCAGCTAAAAGCTGGGTGACTCTGTTGGGCTGAGTGCTCTGCTCATCCCATGCACTGCATTTTCTCAAGGGAAGTCCTTCTCTTTTCAATCTTTAGGGTATAAACCATCATATTCTGACTGTATAGGGCTGCAGTGTCCCTTTGGGCTGATCATGTTTTTATTTCAGAGGCTTTTCCCTGCAGAAAAGGGGGGATTGCCTGTGATGGTTTTATCAAAGTGTTTGGAGGTGGATGTTCCTTCCACCCTCTTTCCACCCAGCAAAACGCAAAACCGCAGATTGTTCAGGCTTCAGTTTCTCATTGAAAAGTATCTTTTTTATTTCCCCCCTGGGAAGCTCTGAAAATTAAAACCAGCAAAAATACATTTCTTGCGAGGAAGAAATATTTCCTGGCTGTCTCTAAGACACCATGGGGCTCTGTAGTGTGTGTGTCTGCAAACTACACAGCCTGCATGCCCTGTGCTGTTGTTCTCTGTGGGCATTCATGGGGCTGGCTGCAGCCATCATTAGGGGAAAAAGCCAAAATATCAGGCTTTTTCCTTCTTCTTTTAAGGACTTGAAGCATACACACTGCCTGGATTGATGCTAAAGGAAGGGGAAAGGCAACAGCAGCCTCTCAGCATCCCAGCCCTCCCTAGTAAACACGCCCTTGGGCACAGTTTGCAGTGTATTTTTGGGTTGTTTGAACAGTGTGCAAAGGTTTGGTGACCATTAGGGTGTCTTTTTTTTGGGTTTTTT
>VZRZ01004359.1:808735-900268 GCA_013398175.1 Climacteris rufus | reverse complement strand
TTTTTTTGTTTGTTTGTTTCTCTGTGCCTGCACTAGAGTCGCTTGTCAGCTCAAGCTCTTGTACCTGAAAATGTAGAGGCAAGACAGCAGCTCGGGGGGATCTGGCTGAATGGCTGCTGCCTGCCAGCCCTGACCACGAGCCTTGCAGCAAAGATGTGGGAAATCTGTTACGATCTGTCTGGGAGATGTGAGCGAGCCTGTATTGGGTGAGAGGGAGATGCTCCCCACGCCAGGCTCAGCACAGTGGGCGAGGAGCCAAGGAGCAGCTCAAGTCCTGCACCACTGCACTGCTGCCGAAACCCTCGCTGTGCCCAGGCAGCAAACCCGGCCTCCTGTGTCTCAGGAGGAGGGAAATGTTTGCTGCTCCACCGCTCTCAGCCGGGGTCTGGCCCCGAGCGCATCTGGAGCACAACGGCTGCCTCAGGATGCAGGGATGCTGGGGGGTGGTGGGGCACCTCCCCAGGGCTCCCTGCTCCATCCTCAGCCTCTCTCCAGCTGCCTGGGGTGCTTGGCAGCTGTCACTGCATCCTCTTGGTCCTCAGCTCCCCCCTGGTGCGTGGTTAGGGGCAGGAAAAGGGATTTGGGCCAGGGGATGGGGAATGGGGCAGAATTGCATCAGTCTCCCATGTGCCAGGAGTCCAAACTGCTCGTGTTAGCTGAAAAAACAGCATGGGTTTTTAAATTTTTTTTCCCACCAAGCCTGGTTTGACCTTCAAGATCAGATATCAAAAAGAACTGTAAGGTTGCACGGTGAAGATGGTTTTTTTGCAGTGGGCTGCAAGAGATTGTAGGCTGTGGATGAAGTGACTGGGTATCAGTTTTATTCCACTTTAATGCCTGTAAGTCCTCACTGAGGAGCTGTATTCCCGAATCTCTTGCAATTATCTTGACGGTCTTCACATGCCAACCTTATGCAACTGTTAAGGAATAGATCTGGTTTCATATCTGCATGCATCTTTGGAAAGATGCAAATAAGGAGGGAACATTTGCATACCAAAGTAGGCTCCGAGTGAGATTTATTCAGCATTATTATTATTATTGTTATTATTAACAGTGGCGTGCTTCTGCTAGTCTCTGAAAGGCAGAAAAGGTAAAAATAAGAGACTGCTTCCAGCTCTTTATTTTTTTCTGCAAATAGATTTGTGAAGCCTGAAACCTCCCCGCCCGTGGTGCTACCATTTACTCAAAATATAGAAAGTGCTGTCTGGCCACAAGAAATGGTGCATTGAGGGATCTGGGGGCTGCCTGTGTGCATCCTGCAGCTGCCAAACACACGGAGCCCTGGGGATGTCCCCACCAGGAGGGAGCTTGTCTGTTCACAGCCACGTGGGGACATAAGGAGGAGTGTGTGGGCAGGCATGTGCAGCGTGTGCCCTCAGGAGCTTCTCGTGCCTCTGACAAGACAGAACCCTGTGGGATCTGCGGGCTGGAGATGGAAAGGAGTCAGGGAGCACACATGGCAGCAGGGGCTGGTTTGGAGACGCTGCTGTCTGCTCAACCATTCACTGATTGTTAGCAAGGCAAACTCAGGGTTACCTCTGAGAGATGCTGTGGATAAATCCTCACACCCCAATTCACTCTCCCCTCTCCTTGCTTGTGACCTCTTTGCATTTTCTGAGCTTTGTTTCTTTGTTTATAACCCTTTCTCTACCTTGTCTTCATGTCTGTTAAGGCAAATGCTCTAAACAGGGTGTTTGTCATGAGGTTTGCATGTGTCTTCCATAATCAATACTGGGATTTTGCAGGCCCTTTACCTCGAAGGATTGCTGCTCACTCCTCCCCTGACTTCAGCAGATCTGTTGTAAAATAGCCAAAGGTACCCGCAAAGAGCATTTGGGAAGTTTGACTGGTCAAAGAAGGCAGGCCATTGAAAATGGCAGCTTTGGGGGGGCTGCCAAAATGTTGTTTCCAAATAGTTCTATCCAAATAGATCTTTTACCATGAGGATTGTCCTGAAACACCTGCCCAGAGTTTGCCTCTGCCTGTGCATGGAGACCTGCATCCACCACCTGCTCTCCAAAGGGCGTCACAGCCACAGCTGGGTGAGCAAAGGGGACAGAGACCAAGGCATGGCTCCTCTACTGATGCTCAAGGGTCCTGCTTGCAAAGCTATCTGGGGACAAGGCGCCTTGGTCAGAGCCTGATTCCATGGATGGAGGGGCCATCACTGCTGTACACTTCCCTGCTGTCCTCATCCTTGAAGGAGCAATAAGCCAAGCAGAAAGTGGGAAGTGGGAGGCACTAGAGCAGCTTAGCTTTTTCAGGGCATAAAAGCTTCCTTGGAAGATGCCCTAAGCCAGTCTTTCAACCACACCCCACTCTGGGAAGCATTCAGAAGGCAAAAATACACTTAAAATATAATTGTAGTTTATTTTAACTCTCTGTGCAGTTTATTTTCCCAAATCCCCTCCCTGCTGTCCTCCCCACAACTCTCTGCCTGAGTGAGGTGGGCTCAGTGCTGGGTGTCCTGATGGCATCCTAGAACCCATTTCCATTCCATCTCTGCGTGGCCTTTCCCACTGCGTTTGCAGTAAGAGATGGAGCTTCTCCCAGGACCGCGGTGTCACACTGGGAGAACTCCCTGTTCCCCACCTTCTATCCCTTAGGTGGCAAAGGTGCTTCTGACTTCTGCAAAACGATCTGCACAGAGCCTGCACCCACCTATTTTTGGATAACGATCCCACATGGCCTCCTCCGAGGACACAAGAGGGCGCCTCCACCTCACGTTTGGGGAGCATTTCTTTGGCAGGATTTTCTCTCCCCTTCACCCCATCAGCTGTAGAAGGTTGGGTGAAGGTCCTTAGAGCAGGGAACTTATCTCTGTGTTTGGAAGGCACTTGGCTGAGGGGAGCTTCATCCTTGCAGGATTCCCAGAGCTGCACAGAGAGCAAATTAAATCACATTGATGCGTGCAAAACAGGGAATGTTCCACTTCAGGATCTGGTGGATTTTCAGAGGATGTCTCAGAGGATCATAGCTCTGATATATGTCATTGGTTTTGATCATTCATTGTGAGAAACAGACATGTCAAAGCAGCATTGCTAGGATCATCTCTGACTGTAGTAGAACTGATGGATCCAGGAGAAATTTGGTTTAAAAACAAGAGATGGGAGCCTGGTAAGGAGGAGGGAATGGATTTTGTACTCAGTGCCCCAGTGGGTGCAGCAACAGAGGGTGTGCACTGAGCCCATCACACATTTGACACCTCCCCCACCACGGAGGAGGCAGAGCAGGTAAGACGGCTGCCAGAGGTGGAGGAACCTGTCTGTATCCATTTAATCCTGGTCTTTTCCCCCCGGTGTTCTTTTCCTGGGAAGGTTGCTACCTGCTGATGGCTGTGTCCCGCTCTGGACATGGAGAACACAGGACCCCTGACCTGCAGTGCACACACACATCGTGACACTGGCAGCAAAAGGTGCTTTTTATTCACTGCTGGATCCAGTGCTCCACACTTGGAGTCTGAACAACAGCTTGAAAGTCCAGGCTGTACAACAGTGATCGTACACAGGCAGTCTTGGCATTCCCTTCCTGTGCTGGGTTTCTCCTGGGACCTGGATGTGGGGTCCTGTGTTGGAGTCTGCTTTCCCTCCTCCATCATCCTTCAAGGCTCTTTCCAGACAAGCTGTTCCTAGAGAAGCAGAGAATTAAGGGACATCCATGCAATAGGAACACATCTCTCATTGCAGCTATGAGTATTGCAGCTACACCTACCTACCTGCTTGTAAATACTGTCTAATTAGCCAGCACCCAACTTCTCCTGTTGGCATCCTTGTCCTATCACCTCTGTTCCTATACAGGGAAAGCAATTTTCCCTCATGTGTTTGGTCAGGGATGTTTTTGCTACAGAGCTGGCAGAAAGGGACAAAGTGTTTACAGCAAGAGCAGGGCTGACCTGGAGAAGGCACAGAGCGTGCTGCCAGACACATCGGTTCACACAACCTTCAGGAGAAAATCAAACTGCTGGGGTATTTCTCATCACAACTGTAGGGCTTTAGGTTTTCCTGGGGCTGCATGGTCTTCAGGATGTAGAGGTGGTAGGTTTTTGTGCTGGGTGACATTGGGTAGGTTACTGCCAGGTATTACTTTTTTAAAAAAAACCCTATTTTATCAAGATAGTTTTAAAATGCCTGTCTTTCAAAAACTGTTCTATGGGAGGAAAGGCCTTTCCTGAAAATCAGACCATTTTCTGATGTGTAAAGCCGTGTTCTGGAACAGGATGTTCCCCAAACACTAGTTATATGTTAAAGGATTTTTTTCAAGTGTTTCAGTTTCAAAGAAGCAACAAAGGACGTTAGGGGAAAAAGAAACCGAAAGTGCTTGGCATCTTTGAAAATCAGAGTTCCTCTGTTTAGTTTCTCAAATATGGAGCTTGACACAGAAAGGCTCTGACTTCCACAGCATCCATGGATCCTTGGGGGAGGAGGTGGTGAGGGGGCTTATGAGCAGCTTTGCTGGGTACAGAAACTGTGTGTGTCCCTTTCAGCCAGCTACAAGTGAATTAAACCGAGCATTTCTTTCTGCTGTCCCATCCCAGGTAGAATCAAATGTTCATCAGAAGAAAGAAATTTGGGGCAGTTAAGATGAAGTTGTGTTTGTCTCCTCCTCTCCATGCCTCAGCCCCATACAAGCCCTGGCAATCTCTGATTTCAGCCTGGTCCTTGGACCTGGAACATCCTCTGGTAGAACTGGGTGTGGGAGGCAGGAAGGAATCCCAAGGTGCCTTTGAGCCCATCTGGTGTCTAAAGGCCTCCTCTCTGCACCATTGCCTTGGGGGATTTTGGCTGAAAATCCAAGATAGTAGGAGGGCAGAGCAGGACACCTTTTGTCCTGGAAAGACCCTTTTTTGAGACCAGCAGGTCACAGCCAGGCTCATTTCCATCAGCACCTTGGCACTGGTGTGTCCTGGGACAGACTGGCCCCAAGCAATGCCTGAGCCTGATTTGGATGTGGCCACAACTGCTCTGGTTTCACTACATGGATGTGATATGTGCCATGTGTTCAGGATGACAGGCTGACTTTTTACTAGCCCAGAGGGCTCTCAGACTTGTGGATTGCACTTGAAAACATGCTTAGTCCACTGTAATGTGCACACAAGGGTCCTGCAAAAGCTAAACCCATCTACTGAATAGATGATTCTTTCTGAAAGAAGGTTGGACAATGACATGTGAGAAATCAATGTGGTTAAGAGCCTTATCAATAATTAGGGTAACAGTGCCTGGGCAGCCTTTCAGGTGTGTCTTGTGCACGAGGTGGCACAGGTATTGGTATTTAAAACTCAAAAATTCTCCAACAGCAGAGAAATGTGGCAACATCTCCCTCTTTATATCCCTAATGCTATCTGTTGGAAGGATCTCCTCAATGGCCTTGTCCCTTTTACCCTGAAGAGCCTGTCTGAAACCTCCTTCATCCTGAGCCTCCACAGTTTCAAGCCTTGACCTTTACATCAGACAACAAGGAAGGATTTCATTAGGGAAGCCTGCACCTCTTTGTTTTAGTAAGCAGGACCAGTTTACTTCGGGGTCCTTCAGGGGCCTACGTGCCCCATTTTAGTTACTTCCCCAGGAGCTGGCCTTGCAGTGTTCTCTTATTGTTTTTTTTCCATTTGCAAGTTGCCATTTCCCACTAGGCCCCAGACTTGCACAGGAAAACATCCCAGAGCAGATACCACAGACCCATGGGTGGTGTTGCTTAATAGGACGTATTTTGCAAGGTCTCCACCCCTATCTGTCCATCCCTCTCTTCACAGCAGGGTGGAGGCAATTTTGCTCCACAGCTCTTGGCGCTTCCGACCTCTGCATTCCCGAGGACGCGCTGCCAGGCTCAGCTGAGCCCAGATGTGAGGATGTACTGCAGATATGCCCCACTTCTTCTTCACCATATAAGGGAACGTTGTCCTTCCTCATGCTGGGGAATGGGGGTAGTGTGAATTACTTTCAGGATTAAGAATGAAATCTGGAGTCTTTCCCCCCTCCTTGTGGGCTGGAGAGGATGGTTACCATCTGAAGGGCTGCTGAAATGGGCTGGCTCCTCGTTGTTCAGCTCCCCAAGCTTGTTCTGGCAGTCTGTTGGCAGGGCTGAATGGATCTGGAGATCCAGCCTGGATTGAGTCTTCCAAACCGAGGCTGGAGAATGCTGAGACAGCCTGCACACACAAACTCACTGCATCCCCACTCTGTGGCTAAATAGGGCACTTGAGTCTTCAGGGCTGGAGTCCATCTGGCTCTTCACAGTCACTTAAGCAGAACTTTCACACACAGCTGCCAGGGCACCTTCTTCTGTGCTTTGCAGGCCAAGAAAGTCAAGACCTACCCTTGCCTGCAAGGGACATGAGTTCAGTGTCTACTAACCATCCTCAGCTGCTGGTCTTGGCCATGAAACCTCATGGGTGTAGGGAAAATGTGGGGAAGGTGGTCCTGTAGTCCCGCCTCTGCCCTGGGAATTTGTGTGAGAAGGATTTGTCCAAGGGGAATAAGCTGGGAGATAATTTTAACAGCATCTTGGAAGTGGGTGGGGTTCAGAGAAGGCCTGTTCTGACAGAATGTGCAGGGCTGTTGCATTGATGGGACAGGAGCCAGGGGTCTTAGGTACTGGGTTAGAATGATACTTTGAGGTCCTCCAAGGTGTCCCAAAGGGAGCAGAGCTGTTGGGCACTGTGTTGGGAAGACTGAAACCACCTCCAAGGTGGCCCATGACAAGTGAGAGGCTCAGCTGTGGAGCAAGTGTGCTCCTGGTGCCAGGCTTTCAGCAAGGGGAAGGGGCAGCCTGGGGCACCTGAATTCAAACCACTGTGACCCAGATTTACCTCTGAGGCTGGCCACGTGCCTGCCATGTCCCTGCTGCCTGGTGTGGGCAATATTGCCAGTTCCTGGCTGAAGCTGGGCCACCCTCCTCTGGTTGTATTTTGTGTCCGCTTGCTCTCCAGCCTTCTTTCCTTTGTCCTGTCAGTTCACCCCTGCTGGGAGTTGAACCTCTTTCCAGATGCCTGGCTGGTCTCCCAGAAGCAGCACAACACCACTGTAATGTGTAATGAGGCTGGAATTCTCCTCCAACCCCCTCTTTTATTTAAATTACACCAATCACTGAGTATGCAAGAGACTATAAGCCCAAGGATAAGAGGGTCCTCACACTTTACCCCCCAAGATGCAACTTGTAATTTTTTACCTGAAAACAGGAAAAATATCATCAGTAATAAAGCCTAACACTGAGAGAGGACACGTGTTGGAAAGATAGAGCAGGGCAGTCTTCATCTTGTGAATGAGATGGGGAAGAAGAAGTGTGGGGTGAGTTTACCAAGGCCACCTGGCACAAGAAGAGTAAGAGGGATAAAAAAGTAGCACTTCTAAGACCAGTCCTAATCCTCCTTTCACTGGCCAACACCAAAATAACTCGAATGTATGATCAGGGCTGCATCTCTCATGGACACTTATTAAAAGCAGACTTCAAACAGCCAGACATCAAAATAATACAAAATGCAGCAGTGCCAACCTAGATCTTTCCTGTAGTGGCTGAAGTCCAAGGAAAGCACTGAAGGATTTTCAGATGCCTGGTTCAGACAAATCCCTGGACACTTAGTGATGACCACCTCTAATAACCTCTCCCACCAGCTGGGGAGTGGCAGCTACATCTGTAAGGTTGGTTACTGCAGTCACCCCTTCTGAAAACAGCAACTATTTAAATTTAGGTGTTTTGAACTAATGTAAGATAGACCCCATTAAAGAACCCAGGACACTTTAGATGCCCCACAGGAAAAATTAGTCTCCCTCTTTGGTATCCAGTCTGTATAACTTAACCAGTCTCTGACATGGCAAAGACTCAAAGCTGCATCTGCAACAGAATCACAGAATGGTTTGGGTGGGAAAGGACCTTAAAGATGATCTTGTTCCAAATCCCTTGCCATGGGCAGGGACACCTTCCATTATCCCAGGTTGCTCCAATCCCTGTCCAACCTGACATTGGACACTTCCAGGGATGGGACAGCCACAGCTTCTGTGGGAAACCTGCTCCTGTGCTTCACCACCCTCACAGCAGAGTTTCTAAGTGTAGCTCCATGTACTCCATTTGATGATGTGACCCTGGAGATAGAGGGTCTTGAAAGCTAAGAGGCATTTCTAGGAATTTCCCACTTGGCTGCAGATTTTAAGTGCATATAAATGTATGGGGAAAATAGGCAAACATGCTTGGAAATGGTCAGGTCCCCCTTATTCCCATTGTTTTGGCTTGGCCCAGTTCTTCACATTAAACCAAAACCCTCCAGAAAACTGTACTGGTTGGTTTAAGCATCATCAGAGCAGCTGTCCAGCTGTCTGACATGGTTACACTCCATCATGATCCTTGTCAGTGCTAATCTAATCTGTATTATCAGGAAGGCAAATTACTGTGAAGATAAAGCCAAAGTGCTAAAGGGCAACAGCCACATGACTTTTTTTCCCTGTGTAACAGCTTCTGTAGCAGTGACAGATTTTGGGTTGCAGGTCCAACTCAATATCTATCAGAAGGATGTAATTCTTGAGTATCACCTGCTAGGAAGCACAGCTGAGATCCTCCTGAGTGTCTGAGCTGACCCCTGTTTTAGATGTTTATACATCTCAGCTCTCTCAGCAGATCCTGGCTTCCCCAAGGAGGTGGTTGTCACACCTCTGGGTACCAATTGAGGGCTTGATGCTTGCTAACAATTTCACCTCTATGGTGCCTCTGCCAAGGATGTGAGTCTCTAGTGCTCCTAGTGTTAGGTTCATGCACAGGAAAGCCCAGATCTTCATCCTGATGAGGTTTGTCATCTACATCAAACCTCAGAAAGTCTGAATGCTTAGGAAATGTCACCCTTCCCCTTGCTGTCACATGATGTGCTGTCACTGTAGATTGGTACCAAACCCAGGGAAGGGCACAGTGAGAGTGGAGGGGTAAGGGAGGGAAGTACAAGGTCAGTTCAGTCCTCCAAAAAATTTGTCCTGCTCCAGAAAAAGGAGAAAAGGAAGAAAGCCCAAGAAGCTCAGTAACTTTTTGTACCTCCCAGATGCTGCTTAGCAGCTCATGGCACTGAGTGACTGCCAGGCTCTTCAGAAGTTCCTCATCTGGGCATCACACAGCACAGCCTGAATCTCTGCTCCAGCAAACTGAACCTAAAACAGGACCAGATTCAAGTGTCATCTGAGTCTGTGTATTTCTTCCTTCATCTCTGGATTTTAATTTTTTTTTTTTGCTGTGTTTGAGAAGAATCTCACTGAAATGAGAGGGATTATCTTGCAGTGGTGTTTATTATAGACTTTTGCTGTGTGCAGGTTGTATCTAGAACATCACCATAGCACCTTGTAGTGGGCTGACCCTGCCTGGATGCCAGACACTCATCAAAGCTGCTCTATCACTCCCCTTCTCAGCTGAACAAGCTTCTCTTGCTGGGCCTGGCAGAAAGGGAGATATGGAAAACCCTCGGTTGTAATGTATATTTTTGTCCCCTGGCTCAGACCAGACTGGTTTTCCAGCATGCTTGGGTTGTGCATCACCCACAGCCAGCCACAAAATGACACTGGATCTTTCCCAAGAATAAAGGAGGTTTAAACATACTTCTTTTTTAGTGAGAAGCAAGTCTTTTTGCCTAAATTCCTCTTCTATCAAATACATATGCTGAGCACTTAAGTCTTGAGCTGAAAAATGGGCCTCACCTCTCAGAAATCTTCTTCCTCAATGTATGAGATGATTCTGTGCTGGGTCTGATAAGAGCAACATGGACATGTTGGTGGCACGAGTAAATCAGAGTCATTATACTATTCTTTGGGTGAGAGCAGGCCCTTAGTGGGACTTCTCTGTCCAGGCAGAGCCAGGTACTGGTTTCATGTCCCCATATGGAGGATTAACAGTCACAAGAAGCTGTAGGAGAAAAAAATCTGAAGGTAGAAACAAACAAAATAAACCCCATCCAATATGTACTCCAGCTGAGTGAATTTAAGGAATTTTATTTTTAAGACACTACAAGTGGTTTGAAGTTGAATTCTTTAGTTCTGGGAAGATGCCCATGACAACCTCATCTCTTTACAGCCCAAATAATTCTTAGGGCGGTTGCTCAGCATGCAGAATATCAGAATATCTCAGAGATGTCCCACTTCTCTTGAAATTCCTGGCATCTCCAGGAAAGCAAAGAGAAATGGAAAGCCCTGACCTGATTATTTTTTTTCCAAGCCATATCTGGGACTATTTTCTGTGTTACAGTTCCTGCTGTAACATTTATAATCATGCCATAAAGGAAGATAAGTATTTATTGCAGGGTGGCTGTACATCCTGATTTGGCTGAAGATTGTTCCGTGAAACTGAGAACATTCCCACCATCCTGAAAATAACCCTTGGGGTGCTTGGCTTTAATCAGGACATGAACTTTCCCCTGTGTCTCTTGAGCTCACCCCTGGGAACCAACCCATCACAACAGAGCTCAGCTTTGGTGTTGGCTGCAGTCCTAGGGACACCATCAGGTAAGGTGCGAGCCCCACGTCCTGGAACCTGATGTGGATGTCATGGTCCATGTATCCTCACTTTTTAACACTTTTTGTAAATTGTTATACATCTGTCTAGAGAAATCAAACCATTTTGAGGTGCCCTTTGTGACTGTCACTGCTTGTAGGCTCTGCTCTGGAGAAACCACCCTTGATAGATGAGGCATTTACCTTCATGGCCCACGAAATGGAGAAAAGTACTCAAGCTAGGACTAAAACTGATGATTCTATGTTTGATGGCTTTTTGACAAGGTCAGCCCTCCCTAGCTGGAGAAAATTGGAAGAGAAACCTACCTGTGCTGCTCCTGCTGAGGGGTGTAGGGTGTGTGGCTGGGTATGTCCTCACAGGTACCTGCTCGAGTGACAGATGTCCTAAAGCCCTGTTAGCCACAACAGAGCTCAGTCTGCTCACAGCCACAGAGAATCCATCACCTTGCACTGGGAATTCTGCTGCCATTCATCAAGTGATATCTCAGCTGTGACTACTTGTCAGAGAAATTTTACTGAGGATGCTTTATCCCCTTACGACTTCCCCTGGACACTTTGATTTACAGCTTCCAGCTCTCAGCCCAGATGGAGCAGGTGATGCAGCCTGAGCAATCTGGGGAAATGCTGCTGCCACTCACTCACGGGAGGGCAGCAAGAACCTGCTTTCCTTTGTCCCTGGGACCATGGTGGCTCAGAACCATGGTCTGTAAAAGGGGGAAAGAGGATTAGTGCAGGGGACCAGCTCTCTGCCTGGGCTTCATCCACCAGGCATCTCCTGCCCATGGATGTCCTGTGCATGGTACAGCAATTTTCCCTTGTGGGCTCTGGAAAAAGGCTCCATCTCCCTTTGCTGACCCATATTCCCTGTTCACTGTCTTGTTCTTGCTTTGCCCTTTGGCAGAGGGTGAGTGACTCTGACTCTGACTCCCCCTCCTGTGTGTCGAGGCTCAGGCTGCTGGCACAGGGCAGAGACATCCCCAAAGTCTCTGAAGCGGTTTTTGCTCAGCAGTCAGAGGCTGCGTGGATGTGGGCTCTGGCATACCCACACATCCATGTGCTGGAGTGATGCAGCCCCAGCAGAGGCACCAGGAACCTCTCTCGGTGGCTTTGCATATCCACAAGGCTGATCCATCTCTCTCCCCTCTGGCTCTGGCACAGCCAATCCCACACATGCCTGCCACATTTCCTGGTGGCTGTTGGCTTATGCAGAGTCTGGAGCAGGCTGTGTGGCTGGCCTGGAGCAGGGGATGTGGTTGGCCAGGGCAGGGAGGGAGGACAACACCACCTGTATTCATGGTCCTATAGGGCAGGTAGGAAGAAGATGATTTTCAGCTAAAGGGTAGTAAATATTAACCTCTCATCTGCCAGTAGAATAGCAGAGTGCTTGCAAATCAATATGCATCCCTAAAACCATGAGGCAGATTCCCTGATCCCACTGGAGGCATAGGTCAAGCCCTGGTCAGCACCTCTGGGCACAGCCCAGCTCTGTGAGTACTTCTCTTTGGCTTGTGGTGAACCAAAACATGACAAAAGCCCCACAGAGAGGCAGGATGGGCCAGGATGGGTATTGGCACTGTGCTGAGTATTTGCTCAGCCCACAGCATGGGCTGCACTGGCTGAGAGCTGTTTATGAGACACTGTGTCCCTCTGCCTGCAGGACCTGGGCTCTGCTGCACACACCCTGTATCACCCTGCAGAACTCCTGAGACAGGGGCTAAGCCAAAGGGCAGCTGGGTAGGAGCCACCATGAATTATCAGATTGTGCTGGCAATCAGCACACAGCACATCAGGGATGCAGGATATGGAGAGCAGGGCCCTGACCATTATTAACAATCCCCAGTCCTTTATTTCCTTGCCCAGGTGCAGGGCGTGAGGAGGTTTTTATTGGCATGTGTTTGGGCCATCTCATTATTCAAGAATGACAGAGTGAGGCAAAGGGAGTGAGTTATGTTGGCCTTTGCAGACAAGTGGCAATAAAATAAGTTTATGGTACCGCCTCCTGTACCATCACATATTTATGTCCCATATTTATCTTGCTTTTTTAGCCATTTGTGCTTGCTTGTCTTGCAAGGCCACCCCACCTCCATTCCCCCAGACTAGCAAAGGGATGGATTCTGATACTGCAGCTCACCCTGGGCAGCACTTGAGCTCCCTGGAGACATCCAGGCAACAGTTCTTCTGGCATCAGTGAGGAACAAATGAGCTTTATGTTGACTTCCTATAGGTTCAAGACAAGTGGCTCTGCAGGCCCTTGCTGGGGCTGAGCAACGGGGGCAGCCATTGGTACCTGCTGTGTTAAACAAGGGATTTGCTCCTTGATTCAAACTTGAGTCTTAGAGGTGACACCTTTCCCCCATCACAGTTTCAATGGCACAATTTGACCTTTCATGAAGGCAAGGATTGCCAGGTGTCAGTTTTGTGAGTACCACTCTCTCCAGTTTCCCTGTGAATTAATATATCACAATTTTTTTCCCTCTAATTGCCTCTATTAAGAGCTCCCATTCTTCTTGGATAAGCACATCACCTCTTACACTCTTTGGATTTGCCAGCAACCATGTTTGATTGTGGAATCAACACCTTTGGATTGCAAAATTCAAAGGACAGACTGATCCCAAGCTCTGCTTTGTTCATGTACTGTGCTTGCCCATAAAGTGTTCTCCTCTGCATCTGGCCAAGAGGTTCAAAAGTTACTTGGTACAAGCAGATATTTAGTCACATTTGCACATGTACCACCCCTTTCTTGGGACTGGAGAAGGGCATTTTGAAACTGGGGATAGGAGGATGCTTTCTTTTCCTTCTTCCAGGATGTCCTCTAGAGGTCTGTGCTGACTCTCTATTGCTCCCTCTCTCTCTCTCAGAAAAAGAGGAAGAGGAGTTTTAGACTGCTCATCTCAAATTAGGCCATGTAACTCCTGTAGAAAGGAAGAGTAGGAGTGGGACTTTGTTCCTTGTCTGGCCCGGGAGAGAAAGGAGAAGGTTTGGAGTGAGAAGGAGGTGCTCAGCCAGGAGGTACAGGAGCCTTTTCAATTTGGAAACAAGAAGTGTCTGTAAAGCAGCTTGCAAACTGGACAGCTGTGTGTTTGTGCATCACCATGGCCCCATGGCCAAGGACAATTTGGTTCCTTGGAATCTGGCAGTGGCAGAAATTCTGCATCCCGTGGAAATCCAATACCCACATGTCACAGCTGTTCAGAGGGAAAGGGACTGAGCACTGAGTGGAGAGGACCTGATCCTGTTGTCCTCAAAGCCAACAATGAGATTTAGGCTGTGTCCCCAGCCAGGGGGTCAAATGCATGGTTTTCATTACCGATCCCAACTCTGTTTTTCCCTGTTTCTCTGTTCCCTGGCTGGCCCACCATGTGCAGGCGCAGCACAAAGACATGAAAGCGCAGCCCTTTGTGCCATCTGACAGCAGCACACAGTCCCCATCTGTCCCCCGGGGTCCCTCTGCAGCCTGACCCTGCCATTGTGCTCCAGCCCTGTCTGCAGGGCAGTGCTTTGGCTTTGCACATGTGAATTACCTGTGGAAGGACAGAAGACATCTGTAAGATGCAAAGTAAAGGACACTAAATTATGATAAACAGGGCTTTCGATTTCACTTTGTGTGGGTGTAGCAATGACTCCTCTCCAAGTTGTCTCTGCTTCCCTTTTCTGAGTTATTGACATGTATTCCCTTTGGCTGCCAGCTTTGACGGCTGCTGCTAACTCAGCCAGCACTCATCTCTCAACCCTGAATAATCAAGTGACTGGGACAGCTAACAGAAGGACAGTCTCCCTCTAGGACACGATGGTCCTGATGTACAAATGTGTTCAAGCGCAATGAGGTTGAAAGGAGAGGACCAGGTGGGCAAAATGTGTGTGCTGCTACACTGTGATTTTAAACACAAAATTTCTGCTGCAGTATTAATCCTCGTGACTGCCTGTTTCAGCCTTGCTTGCTCAGTGTGGTTCTGCTCTGCCCAATCCATCTGCACCCCCTCCCCAGCCCTCTGCACACAGGAGCAGGGGAGAGGCTGCAGGAAAGCCAGATTTGTCCTTTTCATGTCCTACATAGCGGTTTTAAGGTGATAAGACAAAATAGTGGAGTCCCAGTTCCTCAGCATTCTATCAAGAGGGAAATCCCATCCCACCCTCAAGGATAAGTCCCTGGAGAGCAGGGGTTTAGGAGCATTTTTGTAGCAACTGCCTCACTCCATCACACCAACCCATCTTAAGCCCAAAGTCCTGCTAAATTTTACCAGAGTGTTGAATAATATCCAAACAGTTGAAAATATTGTGGTATTTCCTTGGTGTTGTGGAAGGAACTGTGGAAGACTCCAGGAGTGTCACCAGATGCTTTGGTACAACCTTGATCCTCCCTTGATGCCATCTCTCACGCTTGGCACTCCTGCCAGCCAAATTCTGCCCTGGAAGACGTCATGGATGTGCCCAGCAGGACTTGTAGCAAGTGTTTTTGTGCCTGCAGGAGCCAAGGTTTGCCTTTCCCACCGAGCACTCAGAGCATCTACCTGGAGCTCTGGAAATTTTTAACATAAAAATGAAACGCTCTGATTTGGGGGAGGCAGAAAGAAACACAAAAGGTCTTAAGATTTCACTGATTTCTCCTGAGACTCTTTTCTGTACACAAAGTGTTTCCTGCTCTGTTCTTGGAAGCATTACCCTTGGCTGGGCCTGGCCTTTAAAACATTACCAGCTGTATGCAAAATAGAGAGCAAAGTGCCAAAAAGCCCCGCAGGCTATTTACATTTGGCTGGAGCTTGCTGTGTTGGCCAAGCTACAGAGATACTTTGTTCATCGGCCTTGTGAGGAAGGCAGCTACTTCAAGCTGTTTGGTCCTGTTTATACACAGAGTTACCATGGAAGTCCCCAGGCCCCACAGCTTTGCATGCTCACATATCCAGGGTGTAATTTGGGACCTGATTTGTCTCCCCTCTCATTTGGCCAGGCGTTGGTAGGAAGCTCTGGGATGAGGTTTTCAGGTAGATGTTGGGTGGAAAACTGATTTATGTCTGTGGTGGTTTATGTCTTGGGTGCTGTGTGGATCCTCTCTTGATGCAAGAGAGAGCAGGTGGAGCAAGGGGATACCTGCTGCATTAGCAAGAACATTTTTCCAGGGTGAATTTTGGGAAAAGTAGTATTACTAAAAAAAAATTCACCACAGACAAATGCTTGCAGCTGTATGGAAAGAATAACTTAAAATTATAATTGCATTAGGTTTTATGTTTGCAATAAATAGATAAACATTTCCTAAAGTGTGATAATCAGCTGAGGGCAACCTGAATTACAATAATACATAAAATTAAGGGACCTCTACATTAATTTCGCCAAGATAAATTGTTGTGCCCTCAGATCAGGGCATTTTAAATACTATATTCTAGGCTCTCCCTTTTGGAGTATTCACTATATTCCAAAAGCTCAATATAGGTGAAACCTGTATCTCATCTAAGTCAAAAGTACGAAGCAAGTGGCAACAAATCCTACAACAACGGGCATAAGAAAAACTGTGTTCTTTTAGGAGACTTTAGGGAAAAGGTAACAACCTTTGCAATATTTCTGGCTAAGATCCTTTGGGTTTTCTTGGATCCTTGGGCTACCAGCCCAACTAATAAGGATGTGGAATTCTTGACTTTTCTTTCTGCTATTATTTGTTGCTTTAGCTGTTTTATTAAAAAGACTTCTCGTAGCTGAACTCTTATCATTAATCACCTCTTGCCTGTGTGTCACAGGCTGACCCATGGCATAGCTGGATATGAGGGTATGGCTGGAGATCCTCTCCTGACTGGCTCCAGGTATCCAGCTCAGGGAATTTTACACCTCTGTCCTGGCAAGCAGTGCTGGGGAAGACTAAAACATTGCTTCCTTGGCCTCATACCAAGGCCCAGGATTATCTTGCGTGCTTGATGGAATGGTTTGAATATGTCCTTCTGTACTGCAAGGAATTGTGCCCTCAGTGAGCATTCAGGGGCACCACTGCTGAGGGGAGTGGGGACACGTGAACCTCACAAGATGATAGTGAAAAAACACTCCTCCCTGTGCCTGAGATCTGATCTCAGAGCCTGAGTGAAGTCAGTGGGGACTTTTACCACTCATTTTTGCAGTGCAAGAGTGTTATGGGTGTGTGGAAGTGGAGCAAGGCTGAGCACTGCAGGCTGGCCAAAGGTGTCCAAGCCCAGTTGGCTGAAGTGAAGCCTGGACAAGGCAGCTACACCTGTGAAATAAAGGTTCTCCTTCTGCTTTGGCTGTCAGACATCCTCACTCAGGAGCAGAAAAGCTTGGGAAGCAAACCAGCAATGTGTCTGCTGTCTGTGCACTTGCTCTCTACCAAAGAGGGAGTCAGCCAAGCCTGGAGTTCATTCTGTCTTGGCCAATAGTTAATAATAACCCTGCAACAACTTCTTTTTTTTTTTTTTTTTNTTTTTTTTTTTTTTGCAAATTAAGGGTGGATGAATGGCCTGGATAAAATTAGCAATCTCTTCCTGAAAGGCTGAGCTGAGTTTACAAAATTATAGCTCCACGGACATCCCAGTGCAGCTGGGGAATCCCAGCTGCTCTCCAAAGGGTGAAGAGCTGATAACAAAGTGCACGTGTGCTCTGGGTCAGAGGGTCCCCCCCATCCTGCTGGCGCCACATTACAGCAGCTTTGAGGAGGTTGATGGGGTGATTCTTGATTTCACCTTCCTTCACTGCCAGGACAGGCAGGAGCTGCAGTGGGCAAGTGCCCTGTGGGGTGTTGAGAGGCCAGGGCTGGGAGATTGTCCAGGGTTGTATGTTGGACGTGCATTGGGTGGGTCAGATTACAGGAGAGGAAAGGAACACAGGCTTGGGAAGGACTTCAAGTTCCTTGGAACATAATGCCTAGGTGCCTGCTGGATAGGGCACTTTCTAGGTGTGAATATCCAGGCAGGAAATTGTTTAGGAAGCTGTTCCTCTTCCTGTCGAGTACTATGACTCCTCCCAGGGCCTTCTGCATGATTCTGCTCCACCATGGTCATTTATCCTTGAGGCTACGTGGTGAAGCTGTGCCCATGTTTTGAGTGACCCTGGCCCCGGTGCTGCTTTGTAAATGGAAGCAGCTTTTTTCTGAACTGTGAGACTCAGAGCCCTCAAGAGTCTCCCCCATGAGAGACGTCAACAGCAAGAGGCTCTTTGTGGCAAAACTCACCTTTATTTCCATGTCTTTTGTGGGTGAGGTGGGTAAAGGCACAACTGGGTAGGACTGAGCTGCTGTGACAGACCAGATTTCCCCCTCAGCTGTGCGCTCCTACATCATTCCAGCCTGACACAAGATGGACAACAGTTGGCAGTAGCTGCTTAAACCACTGTAATTCCCATTTGATGGTGTCTCCACAGTTCTAGTGAACGTGGGCTCTGAGCCATTGGCTTACATGTGTTATTTGTATTTTGCTGGGGTCTAGAATGATCCAGAGGTCAGTGTAGGTGATGTGCACCAGCTCAGTACTAAGCCCAGCACTTTCTGCACAGTATTAACATTTATATCCTCGCTACAAAGGATGGAGAAAGCACAGGTTACCTTCGTAATGAAGTATTAATAAAAAATTCCCCAAACAAAACATTTTAGGTTTGATACCTAGAAGATCTGTCTGTTCATTTAAAAGTCATTCAGAACCTTTAAATAACAGTGCAATTAGCTGATACTATAAACTTATTATGTACCTGCTGGAACACAACAGCTCCTTTGAAGCAATTTGGATCTATTGTGTAATTATAGAATTAGGCCACATGCCATACTGGGGAGATTGTGCAAAGGGGGAAAGCTTTCCATTTTAAAGTGACTGAGGGCTTTGGTGGCTACAGGCTTTTTTTTTTTTTCCCTGCTGACCAGCAATTTAGAAAATGTAGAGCTCTTCACTTTATCACTCTTTGGCTGAGTTAAGCACCCCAGGAATCTCCAAGGGGGTCTGCAATGTATTGACAATAAAGAAGTTTCCTGGGACAGTGCAAACTTTGCTCTGTATGCTGTCAAATGTGATGGGATCCTGCACCTCCAGATGCAATGGAAGGAAAGCAGAAATCAAATAACTGGTTAACAGTGTCTTAAATAATTTATTTGCATCAATTTCAGAGGATTTTTTGCGGACACTACAAAATTACCATAGCTGGATTTTCCCTTTCCTCCCACTTTTATGTGTCTTCTTCTTTGGGTGGAGGGAATGGTCTTGTGTAGGGCATGAGGCAAGGGCTGGTTATGACATCTCAGCTTTTGGAGAGTCTGGTGGCAGCTCAGCACTCTTCAGTTTGCTGGTTGCTTGCTGGCTCTGTGCAGTGTGCAGGCTCATGAAGAAGAATTGCTGGGTTGAAAGCAAATTTGGTGGGCCCCAGCTGTGGTGAAACACAAGAAGAGAATCAACCGGTTCTTGGTTTTGGTGGTGAATGTAGACAGGCCTCCAAAATGGGACAAAGGCCTCCAAAATGGGACAAAGGCCTCCAAAATGGGACAAGGACCTCCAGAGCTCAGAGCCTGAACCTGCAGAGCCTGGGTGTGGGGTGGGATATGCAGGTGTACGTATGGGGTAGGTACAAGCTTTGCATTGGAGTTGGTGTCCTCAACCCTTTGTATGTGAAAGTCAGGCCCAGAGTGTGACTCTGCTCATCTAAAACAGACACCAAGGCAGAAGAAAGGGGTCTTTGCAGGGATCCGTTTCCCCCCTGTTCTCTATTGGGAATCCCATGTGAGGTGTTCAGAAAGACAACATCAGCCCAGATGTTTTAAACTGGGTGACACCTGTGCCACCCTGGTTCCCAGCTCAGCAGCTGTAGGAGCCCCAGCTCTGCCATTAAGGGGAAACATTAACATAACAGCACTCCAAATTTTCCCCTGTGAAGGATAAACTTGTCCTCATCTCCCAAGGAATCTGGGCTTGGGGAAGGATTGTGTTTCCTAGCTGGGATCTATACCAAACCACTGTCCTTCTGGATGCATCAGGCCTGGTGTGAGGGACACACAGATTCTGAGCAGGACACCCTGGCCCCCAGCGTCCATCTCCAAGAAAAGTCTTGGTTCAGGTGCAAAGGGGTGGTGGTTTGTGGTTTTGAAATTGGTGCTGCTGGAGCTGTAGGACTTGTGACTGCCTGGGACACTCCTGCTGCTGGAGCAGTGAAAAGACACTCAAAGGAGTTAAGCCATGGGGTGTCTTTGTGGAAGGGTTTTGAGGATGTGCTGCAACAGAGCCTGGGACGCACAGGAAACCAAGCTCTCGCCTTCAGTCCCTGCATTTGAAGCCTGGTGCAAACCCCAAATTGAAGGGATTGTTTCTCTTGACATCAGTGCACTGCTGGGATGAGTCCCCAGCCTGGATGAAAGCTGAGCTGCCAGCTCAATTGTCATTCATCACACGGCACAGAAATGTCATTTTTTAATGATCAGGCTTCCCTCTGGAGGCTGTGCTGAAGTGATTCCTTGACTGAATGTCTCAGAAGATGTGCTCTAAAGGGGGAGTGTCTCTGGTGGCATAATCCTCATTTCCTCATTATCTGGGCATTAGTGGAAGCAGGTCACTTTCTGCACAGTATTTTTGAGAGTGTATTTGCTTATAGATGCAGGGGGTCAGATTCTGGTGCTGGTATAAATCCTGAACAAGTTCATTAAAAACTGTGCATTAAATCATGCTATTTGTGAAGTTTGAACCTTCTGAACACAAAAGGACCACTTCCAGGGTCTTGCAAAACAACAAACATATGCAAAAATACATCTGGGACCATTACAGAATATTTCAGCAAAGTGTCTACATCCAGGATCAGTCTTTCCCTATCAAAAGCTATATATATATTTTTTTTTAGTTTGTGCATGGCCACAATATTTTCTGTTAAGCAGAGCTGTGCAAATTACTCATTTGAACTAATCTGACCTGCCTAACAGACTAGAACATGACATTATATATCTATATATATATATATCTATATATATGTATATATCTATGTATATATGTATACATGCACACCTACATTTGTGCACATATAGACTCAACAAAAAAGATGTTAGCTAGGAGATAATACAGCTGGTTTTCTTCCCAAATCTACTTTTGTCCAGCTGGATTTACTGAAGGATCTTCCTTGTTATCTCCTGCTGAACTGCCATGGCAAGAAGACCTTGAAGATGAAGTCAAGCATGAGGTTTAACTGTACTCATTTTGGCAGCCCTAGGGGGGCCTTTAGTGCTTTTCTTGAAGTTGTTCCAAGATTTCCTTCTGCCTCGTCAAGGAGAGTCCTGCAAAGAGTAAGGGAGTTTGCCAACCTCTTAATCTGGGTTACAGAGAGGAAATGAAAAGCATAAATTTCCCAATGTACCTGACTCTCTGCCTGGTGCAGAAATCTGGCCCAGCCCTAAGTCCCTGTGACATGCAGAGCATCTCCCAGAGTCCTGAGGTCTGTGCTGTAGGACATCTCTATGAAGAGAAGCTACCAGAGGTCTAATAGTGCTGAAATCTGACTGACCCCACACAGGAAGGGAAAGTAAATGTTAAAAAGAGTTTGAAAAAGTGAGAACTGACAGTGGTTAAAAAAAAAAAAGTGTTTTCCCACCTGTCCTTTTACATCCCAAAATGAAGGCCATGCATTTTTCGGGGCTGTTGCTGTCCTTGAGAGCTCTTTCAGCTCACCTGGGCAGAGGGAACATCAGGGCTCTGCAGAAAGGGATTCTTCATGGGGGTATCACTGCAAGCATCCCATTTCCATGGGAAGCTGCCTGATACAGGGTTTGTGTTTGGATTTTTTGTTTGAGAAAAGCTTCCTGCTCTTACTCCAGAGCCTGGATCTCTGCAAACTGAGGACTAGGGTCCTTTTGCCATGTGCATGGTGCCTTTGTGCTCTCCAGTATCACCTGAATGTTGGATACTGTCCTTGGAAAGGGATTTTCCCATCAATGATGGGCATCCTCAGTTTCCCACTGGTTTTTTTCCTGCTCCATTGCCTTGATCAGCTGAGCTGCTGTTCAGACAAGGCTTGGCCCTGCTTGGCCATGCTTCTCCCACAGCAGGGATGGACTTCAGATCTGCAGGGCCTGGCTGGGGCCCAGCTGGAGGATCAGAGAGCAACCCTGGGCTCCCTCGGGACCCACCACAGGGATGTGCCAAGCAAATCTCAGCTCAGCAGAGAAAATGGCCCCTGATAAGGGCTTTGCAGTGCTTGTGCCAGCTGAAATGCAGCCATTAAGCTGCTTGCTTCTTGTTTGCCCAACAGCCCCTGCAAAGCTGGGGAATGCCATGAGAGAAGCTGAAAAATTGCAGTGCTTCATCTTCTACCCACTTGTGCTGTCAGCCCCTAGCTTCAAGCCTTATCATTCAAGGAAAGGCACAAGTGATTGGTTTCTATAGGGCCAGGCAGCAGACACAGGTGGATTTGTGCTTAAACAGCACGGAGATCATGGGATGGAGGTTTGTCTCCTGGCTGCTGAGCACTGTGATGCTGGTGGGGATGCATCCAGCTCAGTGCTGTGCAGGGCTGGGGGTTGGTGGGTTGCAGAAGCACATGGATCACACAGTACTGCTCATCCTGGGCAGAGACCAAGCCTGGTGTCCCAGCACCTTGTTCCCAGGATGCAGGAGGATGCAGGTGCTTGGATGTGACACTAGTAATAATAATAATAAATCATTATTGTTAGAAATTATTTTTCTATTATATATTGTTATATTATTATGCATATTGTTGTTATATATATTGTTCTATATTATATAAACTGTTGTTCAAAATTTGATCTTACTATTTTATTAATAATTAGTATTGTGTGATTACTTCTGGATTCCTATCAGCCTACCAAGGGCTGAAGGCAGCCCTTCCCCAAGAAATAATTGCTCTGTACTCTGACTGTAAGCCAAGAGGTGGGAAAACACAGGGTTATAGCAATTGCAGGGATAACTATGGGATAGGCTTCCATCCAGAGATGGGACACTCTTCTTCATCTAGAGTCCAGTGCCCTCAGGGTACACTCCCTGCAGGGCTGGGCTTTAAATGTGTGTTGAGACAGCACATTATTGCATCTATTCCATATTTCTGTGCTGATTTTCTCCAGCAACATCTCTGTGCTGACCAAGCCCCTGGCTCCTCTGATCTTCTCCTGGGGGACAGTGGCTTGGTTTGGCAGTCTGTGTTTCACCAGGAGCAGCTCAGAGGGCTCTGCTCTGTTACACTGGCCACAGTCTCTCCATCTGCTTGGATCTGTTCTTTCCCAGTGAGAGTTTAGTTTTCCTTGCCTTAAAAGGAGACAGCCTTCACCACTGATATATCTTCTTCCCTTGCTCCTCACTGTAGTTTTCATCAGCTGATGGCACATCTGTATTCCTAGCAAACTGAGCTGCCCTTAACATCTAATTCCTCTCTGTCTCCTGCTCTGCAGGCAGTGATGTATCTTTGCCAATTTATGGAGGAATTAGCTGGGGATAAGGATCTGTGTACACTTTATACTTTGCTCCCCAACACCCACCATTAATAATGAGCATGTCCTTCATGACCTGAGCCTTGTTTTAAATGAATGCAAAGTATTGGCCCTTTCCTTGATGATCCATAGCCCTTGCAGCGTGCATTGTTATCTGGAAGGATTCCAAGTGTTTTGGAGCAATGCACTGGAATACATCACAAATGAACCAGTTTTGCTTGTCTAAGTTTTGTCTCTGGGGACTTGGGAGGGACGGCAGGGGAGGAGAGGGATGAATATTTATTAGCTTTTAATCAAAGAAAGTGCTCTCTGTAACCAGACAGGCTACTGTCTGTATCTGATCCAAGAGAGACATCGAGATCGCTGTTGTTTGCTGTGCTGCAGCTCGTGCCCCTCCGAGCTGAGCAAATGGGCTGCAAAGCACTCCAAGAGGTGCCTGTCTATGTTTGGATTTCGCTGCATCTGGATTTTCCTGGCCACATCCGTCCAGGACTCTCCTGGAAAAAACAGTCCCTGAAGGAGTGGAGATGAACAGCAAAGTGCACGTGGCATGACCCTGAGACATGAGGTATACTTTGGATAAGTTTGCACACATTTGAGCAGCCTGGTCTAGTAAAAGATGTCCCTGCCCATGGCAGGGGTTGGGAATGAGATGATCTTTACGGTCCCTTCCAGCCCAAACTGTTCTGTGATTCTGTGAGTCAGGCAATTTGTACCCTGACTGTGCATCTTGGGTATCCTGGATAACCTCTCCAGACCCCATCCTGGATGCCCTGAGAAAGGAAAATATCACCTCTCAAGTAGAAAGGAGAGAAGACAAAAAGCAGCAGAAACCTGGAGCTGTGGAGCAGAGCTCTGTACCCTGAGCTGGGAGCTGCTCCTCTCTGGGTGCCACAGCCCCTGGTCCTGTAGTCTTACCCTGCTGGGAGTGGGATGCAAGGCTGGTGGGGATACATTATCCCCTTGCATTGCACTATGTCAGGATAAAAGGTTTGCATCCTGCTGTTCTGTGACATGGGAATTGTATACAGACCCACAGAGGGGGTTTAAAGGTGGGACCCCAATGCTTGGTTCATGCTCGGGTGTGCCCGCTTCAAGAGCTCCATGTCACGAGAGGACAGGCACCACTGGGGAGCCCCAAATCTCCAAGGCAGCATTCATAAATCCTGCACTAAGCCAGGCACCAGGCATTCACAATGGTCCATGCTGTTAAATTGTCATCATGCTCCTTGGCACAGCGTCCTCCTCTCCCAGAGAGTGCCTGGGGACCCTTCAAGGGCTGGCATGGGGCAGGGACCAGCCCCAGCTGTCAGCATGGCTGAGGCCACCCTGGTTAGGGGTTGGAGGGGAGAAGGGGGTTGGTTTGTAGGCCTGTGTCCTGCCATCTGGCCACACAACTGCTCTGAGTCCCTTTTATTTACTGGTACAGACATGGTCTCCTTGTTCAGCAAAATCCTGCCCCTTCCCCTCCTGCCTGTGAAACCGAGGGACCACATATCCCACCCTCTTAGAAATACAGCTTCCCAACTAAAACATCTGGTAGGAGCCCTGCATTTGTGTTAGTGACAGGCCAAACAGAAAATGCCAACAAACTGTGCTGCAGGGATCAGATGAGACCAAGCCATGGCTAGATCACTTCTGAGCAGTCTGAGGCTGAATTTTACCCTACAAGCCCATTGCAGGACCAAAGTCTTGGGCATGTGCTGTGTCTTTCTGCCAATCTGCTCAGGCTGCCTCTGTGGCTGCTGTCTGAGCATCTCACACAGCTCTCCAGGCAGAGGAGGAAGGGCACACCAATACCTCTGTGTTACAGACCAGGAGCTGAAGGGTTAAGTGACTGGAAGCCTTTGGAACAACAGAGAACAAATCCAGCTCTCCCAAATCCCAGGGCAGATGTTAGCCAGAAATTTCTCCTACTTTTCAGCTGGAATGTCTACCCCAGCTGAAAATGTCTACCCAGATGTGCCAGCACAGACCTGGTATAGGACCACAGCTGCAGCTTTTTAGGCTGCCTCAGATGTGGACTGAGAGTTCTCTCTGCAGCAGGAGGTCCTGGAGATTGGAAGGGGTTGTGTGTGCCCTGAATACAAAAGAGGGAAATATTTTTCATATTTCCCAAAGCACACTTCTGTCAGCACTGCCTCACCCACCTAGGAAGTGTCCACGCTGGAGGTCTTCTCCTGGCCAGAACAGACTGGGGACACTGACAGGGCAGAGCCTGTGAGCATCTGGTATAAACAAAGTCACGCCTCTGCTTAGGGAACAGCCACACAAAAGAGCCCAGGGACTTTGGTGACAGTTCATGGAGCATGATAACACTCTCATTGATCAATAAGTCCTTTGGGCTTGCACCAGGACAGGCATAGAGCTGCAGATGTCCTGCAAACACCAGTAGTGGCACAAGAGCATCATTGCAGAGCTGAGAATGGCAGAGTCAGATGTCCTGAGAGTGATCACAGGGCAGCAGTAAAGCAATCTCCAGATTTGTGCTTTGCATGACAGCAGTGTCAGGATTGTACCCAAACCCATTCTCTGTGCCAGGGCAGGGGGGAGTCACATCCTTGGCTCTAGGAGTGCAGTGAATGTCAGAGCAAATCCATAATTAATGGTGCACAGTAAAAAGTGAAGCAAAACTTTCAGCATCTTTGTCTTGTGGGTTTGCCTTGTTATGCTGGTGTATGGGATAAAGGTTTGGCAGCAGGCAGTGTGGTGGAGTCCTGCTGGAGGATGCTGGAGGACACATCTCCCTTCTCTTCAAATAGCCCAAATGGATGACTGGGGAATGCAACCGAGGGCCCATCAACACCTCACAGGAGAGAGGATCAAGTTCCTGAGGCACCAAGGGCATGTCCCATGACCTTTCAGAGCCAAGTTGCCAGTTCAGCCTGCAGATATCACAGACCTCTGCTGTTTTGGTAGCTGTTTTAGGAGCCCCATGCATTTCTCTCCCTTACACAGCAACGCCAGACAGTCCCTTCCACCCAGCCTGGTGCTCACTGGCATTTCAGTCCTGCCTCAGCCTTTCCCTGCTGCCTTTTCCCAGTGCTGCTCCTCAAAGCAGCCTGTCTCCACAGCACCTTCTGCAGAGCCACACCACAGCTCATCCATCTCCTGCCAGCACCAGTCTGACAGCTCTCACTAAACAGCAGCTTCCAGCCTCCTAACAAGGTCACAGGGAACAAGTTTTCTGGATCAGAGAAAAATGTCAGACCCTCCTGCCCTACCACCAGCCTTTTATCTATTCCTATCTCTCTTTTGCTTTTCCAGGGGGGATTCTGGGACTCTTTGCTATGCTGCCAAGACACTGTTGTAGCAGAGAAATGGAAAAAATCTGGGTGTTACATGAACTGATGCCACTTTTGGCAGTTTCAGAAACAAAGCTTCCCAGGGAAAAGCTTCAGCCTCTTAACTTTTGGGATAGTTCCCTGTGGGGAAAGTGCAAGGCCGAGGCTGTCAGCAGGGAGTGTTTACCATGGATGGAGCACGGATCCCTCCTGTGATCAGCACAGCTCGTGTTGAATGCAGGCACATCTTCCCTTATGGGTTTGCTTCAACCTATGGAACGCTGCTTTTGTGTTGGGATTTCTGGGGCTCCTGCTTTGGGAGCAGGCAGCTTGTGCACGGCAGTGCTGGTGACAGGAGATGTGACACCTGCAGGATGCAGTGAAGTGAAGGGCAGTGGAGAGGTGGCTCTTCAGGGAGCACGTCCCCTGGGAGGCTGGGGGAGGTCTGGATCAAAGCTTGGGGGTGTGTGATAATCGGCCTTTTAGGAGCCCTAATTCCCCTGAAAGACCCAACTGGAGGGCTCAGGCTCAGGTGTGAAATGTCAGAAGTGGGTGCTAAGCAATTGAAGAACCTATTGTAAAACAGGCTGGGGTTTTGCTGTTGTATTTCCTTTATGTCTCCTGTGTGGCTCTGTGTGGCTCAGGGGCCTTTTGTGACCTCCCAGGCTCTGCCTTATTTCCTCAACACATCCTCTGGACCTTCTTGGTAAGGTTCTTTTGACTTCCAAATGGCTCAGCCAAAAAGTTTTTTTTTGTTGTTGTTGTTGGTTTTTTTTTGGTTTTTTTGCATAAATACAGGCTTTCCTTGGGAGTCCCTTGAGAGAAAAAAAGAAAAGAAAAGAAAAGAAGAGAAAAGAGAAGAGAAGAGAAGAGAAGAGAAGAGAAGAGAAGAGAAGAGAAGAGAAGAAAAGAAAAGAAAAGAAAAGAAAAGAAAAGAAAAGAAAAGAAAAGAAAAGAAAAGGAAGTATACTTTGATGCAGTGTTTTGACCTACTGCTTTTTTCTAAGAGGGTAATTTTATAGAATCACAGAATACCAGCTTGGAAGGAACCCAAATGATCAGGTTCAACCTTTCTTGGCAAAAGACGGCCCATCTGAATCTTAAATGTGTCCAACATTGGGGAATCCAATTCTTCCCTGGGGAGATTATTCCAATGGCTGATTGTTCTCGTTGGACTGGGATGAATTGGTGGTAGAAAATCTGAGAATAACCAAAATCAAATTCTGTAAAACACTTCATTCCTCAGGGAATGACGATCCCTCCAAGTGACCCAGAGGCAGCAGCACATCCTCTCTCTTTGGAGGGCAGCAGGACATTAGAAATGCAGGGCATGCATAGGCAGCAGGGTATTAATCATGCCCAGGGAATTTACAGACAATCCTCAGGGTGAAGAAGAGGCATCAGATCAAGCAGGGGAGGCAGGACACAGTCAGAGTTGGAGCAGAATAACCCCTCCCTCTCCCATCTGAGACTGCTCTGTGGACAGGCTGATATTAGTCCAACCCAAGCACAGACAGGACAGCACTGGGCAGTCCCAAAAAAGCTTTTATCTGGCATGAAAAGCAACATTTCATCACTTGTCACCTACCCCTCTGTGAGCTCTCATGCTGTCTCACTGGCACAGCGGCCACAGTGGGAGCCACAGCAGGGAAATGTTAATGAAAATCATCTATCAAAGGCAGGGCAGGACTTCAGGCAGATAGATGAGGGCACTGAGAGTGAGACTGTGCTTCCAAGTGTGGGAGCTGCTGGGGGAAGCCCTTGCAAGCAGCCTGGTTTTCACTGCAAGGCTCTTGTCCTCATAGCCTACACCTGGATGGAGGTGACAGGACCTGTAAGCAGGAGGGTTTGGTGGTGGTGGGTTTAGGGATGGACACTGACCTGTATCCCACCTGGGGAAAAGCTGTGTCCTATTCTAGAAGTGCATGGCTTGTGCATGAGAGATTTGGCCTCCGGTTCTCAGCATTTCTCATTTTACCCTGCAATAAATTAATCACTTTGGTAGAAACGTAAATGCAGCCCAAGAGTGGGCTGAGATCTCCTCCATGAGGGATGACACCAGCTAAAGTCCTCAGTTTTCTGCTGGGAAGGGAAGGGAGATGACAGAGAAAGAGCCAGGCACTGCAGCCCATGGCTTTTCTTGGTATGTGATGGGATGGCACCCAGCACTGGCAGTGAACAGACCTGAGTCTGAAGCCACTGGTCCCTTCTGCAGCATTAAACCCTCCCTGAAGCAGTATCAAGACCTTGTGTGGATCATGCAGTGCTCCTCAGACACCCTTTATTCAGGAAAATCCAGGTGTTTTTCCATACCTGTGGGGCCACACCTGCCTTTCTCCCACCAGATCTACATCTGGGCATTCCTTGGTGTCTTTCAGCAGGAGACAGGTCCTGCAGCCTCTGCATCCCATGTGAGCTTCTGGATGGGCCCTGCTGGCTCTGCAGCCTCCCAGACCGAGGTGCAAGCAGTCATGAGGACCCTGACTCTGCCCCAAATCCCCATGTGCTGCTTTATTTAACAAAATGTGGTTGAAATAATCAAGGTTGAGCATTGCTAACCCCAATACAGAAGTCTCACCATGATCTTAATGTTTAAGCAGATCTCATCCACAGGGAAAATACTCCCCACCTCCCAGGCTGCACAACCTGCATTCTAAGGCTCCTCACCCACAAGTGGCTGTGTTTTCATTGCCACCTTGCAATAGCTTTGGGGAGGAAAGTTAAAAAAAGAAGCTTTTTTATCTTCTTCTTCTTCCTTTTGTTCTGACAAGCGGTTGTACTTTCCTGATCTCAAAGGGGCTTTTCAGGTAAAATGATAATTTTCTTAGAAAATGTCAGCTTTGGTAGAAATGTTTTAATACTTTTGAAAATAACAAGATTAAAAACATAGGGTTTTTCCCTTCTCTTTCCTCCTTGCCTTCCTCCCAAAAACAGGTGGGCAGGAAGGGGGAGGAAGCTAGAACATTTTCTGTTCTATTTTTCTAAAAGAAAAGAGAGAAAAAATTAACACATTGCCAAGAGATTTTTTTGTTATTGTTATTTTGTTCAGTGTTTTTTTTTTTTTTCCATGGAAAAAGACCATCTTTTTTAAACCAGCTTCAGTTGCTGTTTTTCTATAATTATACCCCAAAGTCTGGGAACTAGGGCAGAGGAGGCAGTGAGCAGAGAGAGCACTACAGTGTAGACAAGGCATGTAACAAGCACATTGTGGGATTTTGCAACTGTCCTGTCTCAGCCATATGGCACATGGGGCTTGTTCCAGGGTAGCACTGCTTCTCTTCCTTTTAAACATCCATCAGGCTTTGTGCCATTCTGCTGAAAGTTGTAAAGAAGGAAGGGAAAAGATCATGTAGCTGCCATTAGGATGAACTATCTAATTAGTGTGCAAAAGCACTTCCCTCCTGAAGGGAGAATGAATTAAATGACCTGCGGCGGAGCGTGATTCATTTATGCTTTGCTCTTGCATTTCCCCTCTTGTGACATGAATCATCTGTCCACCAGTGAGTGCAGGGAGGAGGGCAGAGCTCCTGCATCAGCCTGTGGGGCCACTTGGAAGGACTCAGACCCAAACCATCACCAGCAAACAGCCAGGTTCCCTCTTCCTTAGACAGCAAGAGGTTCATACAAGTTTTAGGTCTCATGTAGTCTTCCCATGGCTTTTTGCCTTGTGGAGAGAGCATCACACCTCTCATGAGGTACCAGCTCTGACTGAAACCTCTCCAGAGCATTTGTCTCTCACCCAGGAGGTTTCTCTGCTGTTTGCTGGTGCTTCTGGGCTTGTGCTGCTGCTTGTTCCTCCCTCCTCTCCCTGCATTCACAAGCTGGTGGCAACCTCACGTCTTTGTGGACTTGTAGTCAAATAGCAGAAATTGCTCAAGGGTTTTGGAAGTCATTGGAAAAGCCAGGTCTGAGGTGTGCACACAGGTACTACAGCCACAAGAACCTCATTCCCCTGAAGAACTAGACCCAAACACTTCCTAATGTTACAATGAAACACCCAGAAAGGTTTTGGTGGTGGTTTAAACGTAGGGCTGTGCTGACACAACTTCCCAAAGCAGAAATTACAAGACAAATTGTCATCAGTGCCTCCTTCCACCTCATGAGGTTGGCAAAAGGAAAGGAGGAGTGCCCAGGGCTCTTTGCAGCATTCAGCCCTTTCCCTGGAACTGTGGATCTGCTGATGGAGCAGGAAAGGTGGCTGATGTCCATGTCATTCCTCCAAGCACAGACAGTCTCTGGACCACAAGTTTGACTCAGAGAAAAACCCCAATCTCTCTCCTCCATAGGACTGGTGTGAGCAGCAGCCACCACCCTCCATAAACTTTGCAACAGGCAAAGTAGACCTGCATGGAAAAGGATGTTCTGACCCTGCCTGAACCACACCAGGTCTTATGGGGGTATTTTCATCTCCTTCTGAGCGAGTTATTAATTGTTCATTGGAGTAATGTACAGTGGAATGTCACGGTCCTTTTCTGTCTGGAGGGGCTGGGTCTTGTTTGTACTGTTTGAAACCAGGGATGGTTTGGTTGGGAGTGACTCTGCCCATGTAGTGAATTTAGCCAGAAAATCTTGGCATCACGTTTTAGGAAACAACAAAGGTCAACACCTTAGAAATCTTCATCTTTCCTCTCTTTCTTGCTCTAGATGTGCATCCTTACAGTCACTGGCTTGACCAGGTCACTCTTGGAGTCCTGGTCAAACTTGTTTCAGCTCCTCTCTTTAAAAATTTTAACTGTTTGCAAATATTGCCGTTTCTGAGAAAATCCTATTCTGCTGATGTGCCTGCAGATTGGGCCATCACAATAAAACTGGGCTGGTCTTTACCTTACTCTGCTGCCTTTGTATCACAAAAAGGCACTTAGGACATGGGAATGTGATTAGTAGCTAAAACACACTCTGTCAGGAAAAAAAAATTGAAATATGTCACCACCAGAGATGGACAAAAAAAGTGCTGTTGTATCTTTCGTTAACCTTCCTTTGTTGTTTTTAAAAAATGTTTATGGTAGACAAAAATGACATATTTCTGAAACATCCATCTGGCTGTTTCTACAGCTACTAATTCAAACTTCTGAATGGACTTGCTCTTCATGCTCTAAGGAAGCAAAATTCCCTGTTGTTTAAAGGAATTTTTCATCTGTCCTCTCATCTCTGGGAAAACTCCCAGACTGCTGGGCAAACCAAGGGTTTTCCTTCATTTTCCCATTGAAGCTGCTTCAGTTTGTGCAAGAGCTTTAAATCATGGAACCATGTCATAGAATCCTAGAGTGGTTTGGGATTACCTAGTTCCAAACCCCTGCCATGGGCAAGGATGACACCCACTAGATCAGTCTGACACCCATTAGATCAGGTTGCCCAGGGCCCCACAGACTTGGCCCTGAACACTTTCAGGGATGGGGCATTTCTGTGGGAGCATGGACACTGACCTGGACACCTGCATGGAGGGTGCTCAACCAGTGGGATGGGTGATGCTGTTTCATTTCACTGGACAAAAACATATTTTGGGACTGCAGAAGGGTAAGTGCTACCCTTACCTTGTGAATAACCTCAGCTGAGAGGTTGAAATTTTAGGATCATTAATTGCAATTCCCAGGTTTTCCCTGAAGAGATTTCTTATTTGTTGACAACCTCCCCAATTAAACACTGACATTCCCATTTCTGCTGGAAAGCAAGTGTGAGTTCAGCCCCAGGGTACAAGGAAGGAGAGTGAGCTCCAGGCTTTGACCTGCAGGCAGTGGAGGGATGGGGATGGTAGCTGGGGGAGGCAGCCAGCATTGGGCATGAAACCAGAGCTGCCCACTTCCAACCTGCCTGGCTTCAACCAGACAGCTCTGAAGTGCTCCAGATGGGGCCCTGCCAGCACAACAGGCTCAACTTGGCCAGCCCTGGCCTGTCCCTTTCTTCTGACCCAACTGACCTTACCAAATAGCTGTTGCTGCCAAAGTCTTCATCAAACTCCCTCAGTCACAGGGCCATGTGCCCCTGTCGGGTCTTGATGTGTGACAATGAGCACCAGGGGATACCCAGCTTGGGGTGGGAGCTCAGCCTGGCTTTGAGGGGAAAGACTATTCATGTCATGCCACTTCCAATTTAGGGTGTGCTTCTGGAGGCAGCAGGGTGGAAGGGGAGCTCATACCAAGCCTGTGAGACAGGTGCTGCAGCTGTAGGGCCCCAGCGCTGGCAAAAGGGAGCTGCTGGGTGAAACAGCCCCCATGTGGAAAAGGCAGCCTTTCTCCCCCAGCCTGGTGGCATGTCCCCAGATGGGGAGGTGGTCTTCAGCCTTTTGTCAGCTCCACTTACATCAGCCGTGTCTCACTGGGTGTCCTGACGGATGGGAGCGGGCAGGGCCCATCGCACACGCTCCCGTCAGCCCGGGGCCACGTCCTCGAAGATTTCACTGCAGGACATCACGTGCTGTGCTCCCTCCTGCACTGAGACACAGGAGGCTGGTCTCAGCAAGGCTCCCTGGATAATGTGGGACATTCCCAGGCAGCTGAGCATGATAGAATGGTCGCAGTGAGTGCCCCTCCCTCTCTTTGTCCGTGTTTCAGGACCACTGTGATGGAGTCCATGCTGCAAACACCACTGTAGGGGCTTTCATGATGCTTTGCTCTGAATGTGTGTGCAGAAGAAAGGTGGACAAGGGTTAGAAAACTCTTCTGCAACTTCTGGAGGCACCATGAGATCCAGCCTGGGGCTTTGCAGCAAAAGCTATGTCTACTGTAAGCTCCAAAGCAATTTTTCTTCCTTCAATTGGTGTCTACAAACAGCATGTGGCACCTCTCCAGGTGCCATTGACAAGGCTGATTCCTGTAGAAGCTGCTATTTCCAGAGCCCAGGCAGGGCTGGTCAGCACTGGCTGTGAGCGTGGAGAAGATCCTGAGCAGTTTGAGGACAGTCTTTCCACAGGGACATGTGGCCTACTTGGCACTGGCTGTGGTGGTGTGGGAACTGCTGAGTTTGGGATCTGAATGTCTGGGTTGTTCTCTGAGATGAAATTGAAGATAGGTTTCCCCAATTGTGTGTTTAATCCAGAAAGATGCACTCTTCCCCTAACGTGTCCTTTCCATTCAAACACACTCCTTGCAACAGGTCTGTGGTGCCAGATGCTGATTTAATACATGTGCAGGAGAATCCTGATCTTAATGCAGGTCTCTTTTTTCTCCCTTGCTGGAGGAAATGCTTGCAAGCAATGTACCATGTTACAGCCACAATAATGTTTAATGGTTGTGTCCTGTGACTGAGGTTAATGACTAGTTAGGGAAGTTTTACACTGAGGAAAAAAAAATGTATAAAATAAAGCTCACAAGGATCAAGAAAGAGGGTAATGACAGACTCTGGCAGTTGCATACCCCAACCTTCAATCCCAAGGAGGTGGATGTTGTAAAAGCCAACCTGGCAAGCCCTTCTCAGGGCATTGACTTTGCTAAATCTTTAGGAGGGTGAACAAGATGTGTAGCTGTGTGCAAGGAGCCTTCTGCATATGGGTGAGCATCTTCTGCTGCAGGTTCCCACACCCCTACCTTGAGCCTGGTGGAGCAAGCCAAGCCACTCCAAAAGCCTCACAGTGATTCTGACCCAGCCATCCTCGGTGGGTCACTCTGTCTCCTCCCTGTGTGCCTTCAACTTAATTGAAATGTTCACCTGTGTCTGTGATTGCCCCAGGAGAGGACTCTCTTTCCTGGCTGCAGACCAGCCCTGCAGCAGGGGTTTTTTTTAAGCCTCACCCTCTCTGTGGTCCCCTTTCCCAGATGAACTTGGAGTGTTCTGTAACCAGACTCCATCTGTCTGTCTGTGGTTGCATGCTTGCCTTCCCCCTGCTCCCTTTTTTACAGTTGTTGCTAAAAGGGTTTTTTTTTCTCCCTCCTTTCTTTTTAATGATTTACTGCATTAAAAAAAAAAAAAAAAAAGGGCCCTGCTGTGCCTGTACTAGTGATAAATGAGAGCCAAGGGAGAAGCCAGGGCTGGTCGATGACCCAGGTCTCTCCTTTCCCAAGCTCTGAGCTGTGCCCAGTGTGCCAGCTGTGGGGCACTGCTCTCCCAGCTGCTGCCAGATGTGGCAGCCCCTCCATCACTGCCTGCTCTGCTGCAGCAGGCACAGGCTTGGTCTCCAGAGTGGGAAGAAAAGGCTGAGAAAGGGAGAAGCCACCTCTGCTCTATTGTGGGCTTGCTGGCTGGGGACAGCAGACATGAAAATTGGCTCCAGAGTCAAATCAAGGTGGTGAACAGGTTTAATTCCAGTTGGCAACAAAGTACCACACAACTGCTTGCTCACATTCCCCACTGCCAGTCGGATGGGATGGAGAAAAGTGGAAAAAAAGAGAGGTGAAATCCATAGGTTGGTATACGAATGTTTAATAATTGAAATAACATTAAATGTAATAACAATAAAATATAATAATAATAATAGTAATCATAATGAAAAGGCAGACAACAAAAAGAGAGAGAGAAATAAAACCCAAGAAAGACAGGTGACAATTTCCCACCACCCACTGAGTGGTGCCAACCTGTCCCTGAGCAGCAGTCAGGTCCCCCAGCCAACTGTCCCCAGTTTACACACTGAGCATGATATTCCCTGGTATGGAATATCCCTCTGGTCCTTTCAGGAGTTCAGCTCAGTGTCCTGGCCATGCTCCCTCCCAGCTTCTTGTGCATCTCCTCACTGGCAGAGCATGAGACACCAGAAAGTCCATGATTTAGGGCCAACACAGCTTAGCAACAACAAAAAAAAAAAATCAGTGTCTTATCAACATGATTCTCATCCTAAATCCAAAACACAGCCCTATACCAGCTACTAGGAAGAAAATTATAAAACTATACACGGCACTGTCTGGTCTGACCCCTTTGCAATGCTCCACCAAGCCCAGCTGAAGGCCGGGGATGTGCCTGACCTTGGCATGATGCTAAAACCTGCAGGGATTGAGACAGGAGGACAGACCAAAGATGTGAAGTCCTGGCCAATTGATGAGTGCTCTGTGCCCTCTCACAGAGGGTCTAAATCCAGCCTCCATTCCTGCCACAGGCACCCAGGTGACCTGCGGGACTCACCAGCTAAGTGCACATGCTGCACTCTGTTCTGCTCAGCACTGTCTGTGATGTTGTCCCACAAGGACAACCACCACAGGGTTATCAGAATAAACATCATCAACCTTAAACACGCTACAGACATCACTTCCTGCCTTTGCCTCAGAGTGTCTGAGGCTCACAGCCTCTGCTGAAAGTCACCTGAAATGTGAAACCTCTTTCTTCTTATGGAGCATCTCACCCACGTGTGTCAGTGCTGGACAGGGCTGAAAGAGCCCTCATGCATCCAGCCTGTGATCAAGATACTTTGATATTTCCAGTGCAACATTTAGTGTAAGTTAAAATACAAAACCTGGAGGGGAAAAAATAAAAATGTGCACAGCATGACATACAATCTCATCTGTTTTCTGTGAGGCTTTTGTGTGAAGAGCCTCAGAGGGAGAAATTAGGGACTAGATAAGGCTGGCATTCAGAGAGCAGAGTGGTTTCATTATTGCTCACTGCTCAGAGTGGCGTCCTGACCCTCTTTGGGATATATTTACTGTTGCTGGTTGTAACTTGGACACGCATTGTGTGTAGTCTGCAGGGTAAAAATAGCTGCAGTGCCTATTTCTGTCAGAGCAGAGCGCACCAAACCTTTGTTTACCCGTTGCCTTTGGGTTAAATATAGCAGGAAGCCGAGCACTCGAAAGCGGAGGGAAGCTGTGTGATATTAAATCCACCCAGATAATTTTAGATCTCTCTCTCTGCACAACGCTTCCTGTGGGGAGGTGGGTGTAGGTGTGGGGTTCCACACAGGTGGAAGGGGAAGGAAGAAAGGGATTGAACCAGTGTGTGCTGTCACTAAACCTGACACCTTTGGCAGCCTCTGCATGGATAAAGTGACAGTCCCAAAGCTGCCAGGTGGCTTTAGGGAGAGCATTCAGACCTCAGCATTGTCCCCATCCCCGAGATGGGGTGGTGGCAGTGTGTGCTGCTTGTTTTGTCAAATGTGGTGGTTACAGCATGAGCTTTCAGTGAGCAGTAGGAAAGGAGTGCTCCTCTCTTTTTTTAATCCCCACCTCCTGGAGTCTTGAGATTTTCGAGGACTGTCTGTTTCCTTGCTTTGTGCAACATATATTTTAAGAAAACTCACAGCTTTGCTCGCTGTGGGAAAAACTTGGAAATACAACTCTGAAGGTTTAAAAATCAGACGCAAATGAAGGAATCGAATACAAATCTCAGTATGTTTTTATCCTATGTTCCCATGAAACCAAACCCCATGTGATCATGACCCCCTGGCCTCTCCCTCAAGGTCTGTCTCACAATAGGGACAACTTTACAAGAAGTAACTTTTCCTGGCAGAGGCAGAGAGTCACTGGGAATTGGAAAAAATGGTTTCTTGGTGGGTGAACCTGCAAGGCACAACACATCCCTGCCTCAGTTTCCCAACCTTCTGAGTGGATAGACTGTTTCTTTCCCTAAAGGGTCACACTGAAGCCTCAAATGCCCTGTAAATATCCTGACATAAGGGAAGTGTTTCCAGCTCCAGACTTCATGTCCTGCTTTCTACCATTTCCTGCTGCACAGAGGAGGTGCTAAGGTTGTCAGAGCATCCTGGAGAGGGGCTGTGGAAATACAGAGGGAAACCACTGAGACTCAGCAGTGATTAAATCAGCTTTGTTAGGAAGGTGATTTATATCATGGCATTACCAATGTCACTCACATCCATTTGCTGTTATAAACCCTCCAGGGCTCCCACCCAAGCCCCAGCATGCCAGGACACACCAGCTGATGCCAAGAGCTCTGTCTGACTGTGCCTGTCCCATCAGGAGGTAACAATGAGCCCTGCAGCACTGGTTGACTTGTTCTCATCTGCTCAGGTCACTGACAACCACTTGTGAAAGGCAGGCAGCTGTTTTCAGGGTTTGCCACTCAGGTATATAAAATGTATTGAAATTAAAGCCAGGTGCTCAGCTAAGGTGAATCAGCATAGGCTGGTTTGCCTCAGTGGGGGGAACCTCATTTACACCACTGCAGGTCTGGCCAGTTTCCTGTAAAGGTTCTTATTTTAGGGGAGCTTTGATGCACTGGTGGTGTTTGTTTATTTATTTATTTATAACAGGACTACATTTACTTCAAACTGGGATAATCTCGTCAGAAATAACTCTGCATATTCTCAGAGCTGTTTCAGGAAAACAAATAAACTTTTAAAGCTGTTTCAATGAATCTTTTCAATTTGGCATGATGTTGGCGTCACATCCAGTTCCTGTCTGAAACTCTGTGAACTTTAAAAAACAATCCCTGTTTAGAAGATCCATAGGAGAGTGTTGGTCACTTGTGATATAGCAAACCTGGGTGAGACCAAGGTCTTTACCTTGGCTTCTTTTCTTTTCTTTTCTTTTCTTTTCTTTTCTTTTCTTTTCTTTTCTTTTCTTTTCTTTTCTTTTCTTTTCTTTTCTTTTCTTTTCTTTTCTTTTCTTTTCTTTTCTTTTCTTTTCTTTTCTTTTCTTTTCTTTTCTTTTCTTTTCTTTTCTTTTCTTTTCTTTTCTTTTCTTTTCTTTTCTTTTCTTTTCTTTTCTTTTCTTTTCTTTTCTTTTCTTTTCTTTTCTTTTCTTTTCTTTTCTTTTCTTTTCTTTTCTTTTCTTTTCTTTTCTTTTCTTTTCTTTTCTTTTCTTTTCTTTTCTTTTCTTTTCTTTTCTTTTCTTTTCTTTTCTTTTCTTTTCTTTTCTTTTCTTTTCTTTTCTTTTCTNCTTCCCTTCCCTTCCCTTCCCTTCCCTTCCCTTTTCTTCTTCCAGTTTGTGCCTGTGTCTGTGTGGGTTTTGTTCTTTTTATTTCCTGGTCTTCACCCACCCAGCTGAAGGTCAGCAATTGGAAGTGAAAACATCTTGAAACTGAAATATCCAAATTTGGGGGTTATTTTCCCGGTTAACCGATGTTTTTGTGTGCTGAAAGACAAAACATCCCAGCCAAAGCAACACATCCATTGGGGAGAGGCTATTCCCTGTTTGCTGGCACAAAGACCCCTCCCTGAGAGCCAGCTGCATCCCTCTTTGCTCTCTGCAGTCCAGCATCACCCCAAGGAAACAGAAGGTGATTCAAGTAACTTCATCTCAGTGAGTGAATCGAAGATGTCCCTTGTATTTCCAAACCTGGCAGGACGGAGGAGAAAACCCAGGCTTTTGGCTAAACACAGCTTTTTCAGGGCAGCTCCAGGCAGCTGGCCGCGGCTCATCCCCCAGTGCCATCCATCCATCACACCCGCCGCAGGTTATTAATGAGGATGCGAGCGAGCAGCGGCAGCATGGACGAGCTGGAAGGGGCTCCCCCATCCCCAGCACGAGGCTGTGGAGAGGCCGTCTGTCTTCCAGCTGCCATCCCCTCCGTGCCTCTGGGCTGCCAGGGCCCCCGCTCCCCACGGCACATCTGCTCCGCTGCTCCCGCTCGCACTGCGCTCCCACCGCGGCCTTCAAACAGACCCGCGCTTTGAACTGACTGCTAAGGCACCGGGAGGTTTTCAAGGGATGGAGGGGAAAATCTGGTGGGCTGGGTGGGACCTGGGCAGCAATCGAGACAAAGGATGCATAGAAAATGTGGATTTTAGGAGGGGTTGGAGGCATCTTGCTTGGTGAGGCTGAAGGACTTTGAGAACAAATGAGGAGCAGGCTAAATCCTGAAGCAGCGTTGCAGAAGCTGCTGTGAACCACTGAATGCCAGGCAAGGCACATCTGTGCCTCAGCTCTGGAAAGCAGCATCTCCTCAGCTCCCATGACAGTGGTGGCAGAGGGAATTTGTTTGGGGATAGCACCTGCTGGAGAAACATGAGGCTCTTACTTTTGCAGGATTTGGTGGGGCAACAATTGCTGTACATTTTAAGTATTTCCTTCACTGCCAGGAGCAAGTGGCCTAAAAGGTACTTTGGGGTGTTGCTGGTGGGTTGGTGGGTTCTCACCTGCCCTGCTTCCATGAAGAAAAGAAGACAGTCTGAAAGAAGCATCACTAAAAACCTGCATGGGCAAGGGGTGGTGCTGGGCTGCCACTGCCTGTGCTGCATCTTCTGAGATCATTTTCCAAACAAAGCTGGTAGGTGGGACTGCTGAAGAGCAGGGCAGAGGCCTGGAATATCCCCTGTCCTCCTGGAGGTGAGGAAGCCCAGTGACACTGGGCTGAGTGAGGAATAAAAGGAGATTTTCCCTCCCAAGACAAATTTATTGTAATGAGAATAAAGACTTAAGAGAGATATTACAGGCAGAACCCAAAGTAAATGACTTCAGAAAGGGTCTAATGAGACTGGCACTCTCTTCCTTGCCACTTCAGTAAGATAAGAAGATTTCAGCTCATGGTAGGCCAAGGGTCAACTCAGGAGTTAATGCAGATTTTGAAACAGAAGCCAGGAGTCCTGCAAATTGAAATCCATCCACATCCAGTCCCACATGGTAGCAGAGCAATTTACTGGTGGATGCATCTTCAGCAAAACCTACTTGTTAATGAAACTGCTTGGTTCATGGACAAAATATCAATGAAGAAGAGGAAATGAAAAGCTTTTCTGTCCCCCACACAGACACCATAAAATTAAAACTGTTCGATTGCACGCCTTAATGGAAATGCAGTAAGTAAAGGGCTGTAGTAGATGGGCCATCCATATCCCTCCCACCCTATTTACTGCCATCCTGAAAAATGCACCGAGCAAAAGCTCCTGATGTGGTGAGAAACTAATTTCCATTGTCCTCATGCCCTGACACTTCCCCACCACCATGTCGGTGTTGTGAGCACCAGACACCCGCTCTGTCCTCGGGGACATGGGGACAGATTATTGTGTCTCAGCTTCCAGTCAAGGCAACCCAGCACTGGGCTGACCCAGAGGGTCTCCCAGTTCTCTGGGTGAGTTTTTCACACCTGTCCTGCCAGTGAGGCTAAACTGGGCAAGTGTCACCCTACCAGCTGGGTGGACCTCCACAGGCAGTCCTACAGTGATATGTGGGAGCAGTGCCAGGCCCAGGCAGGGTGAAGCCACGTGCCCCAGTGCTGCTGAGCTGATGTGGCTCCACTGCTCCCAGCACACACAGCAGGTCTGGGCACATCCACATGGTGCTGTGCAGGATGTTCTGCTGTGACCACAGTGATGACCAGCCCTGGAGGGGTGTCCCGAGGGCTCTGTGATGCTCACAGGGCTGGGATTCACCCTGCACAGCTCAAGGTGCCCACCACACCCATGTCAAGCTTTCCTCACTCATATGTCAATGGATTTGTGTTCTGCAAGGTCTTTCTGCTTTGCAAACGCACGTAGGTACCTGCAGGGAACTTGGGTTTTCCTGAGGCTTTCCAAGTGCTTGTCTTGAGCATTGCCAAGAGGTAAAAGAGACCCCAGTGAAAAAGCTTTCATTTTTTCACCCCCTATTAAAGACTTACACATCCTGCCAGGTTACCCTATGACATGTGAACTTGCAGACAAAGGCATTTGTGAAGCAGTTAAGGACAGGACACAGCTGTGGGTGATGCTGAGGGCTAGCAGGTATCTGACCCTGCAGCCAGGTACAGGCCAGCCAGAGAGGAAATGTGGTTGCAATCTGTAGGAGCTGTTGAATTGAATTTGGGGAGCTGATGGACGAGTGCCAATTTCCATTCTGAGGCAGTAACAGAAGTTTAATCTGAACTAGTGATCACGCTCACAGTTTGGCAGAACAACTGTATCTGTAAATGCCCAGCATCTGTAAATCTACTGCTTTTGATGTCAAAGGGTTTTCATGTGTTTGGTAAAGTGAAATATTGACTAAATTATGACCTATTGGAACCTCCTCTGATGACTGCTGAGCGCTGGCAGGCGATAAAAAGGGTTGCTGAGCTTTTTTCACTCAAGATTTGTTCCAGCAGATATAAAAGAAGTGATTGAATTAATTGGCTATAGAATGAGGTTCAGAGGTTGTTTAGAGTGAGCTGTGAGATGAGTTGCTGCATTAAAACTTTTTTTTAATGCACGCAGTGCAGATAAACCTGCAATTTTCCCCAAGTGTTTAAACCACACTGGACTGACATACACATTGCAGAGGTTCTGGCCTTTAACCTCATGCATGTGAGCCAAATATTTCTCACAACTTCACTCATTCAACCAGTGGTCTTGGTTTTCCAGCTTTTCTCTAACCTTCACAGCTGCTCAGTGTGATGTCTGAAAAGCTCTTAGAAGAAAGACCTTCCCAAACCTCACTGAAAGCAGCTTTTCCCAGGCTTAAGTGCATGAGAATTGTCCACAATAAATTGACTTCTCCCTGCTGCAAAATATGAGTGCATGGTTGCCCCCAGTCCAAGTGGCAGCACTTCAGTAGGGTGCAAGTGGTTTTGTGATGGAAAGGCACTGGGGCATGCTGAGTTATCCTGACTGGCTCAGGAAGAAGAGCCCTAAAGGCTGAACTCTTCTCCCTTGTGGATGCTGAAGTTTTCTTTGAAGGACAGGCTTGACCCTTGGGTTGGTTGAGCTGGTGTTGCCTGCCCCAGTTCAGATGTCTCCAGTAGTGCTGGGTAGGAGTTTTCTGAACCACCTTTTTTCATTAGGAAATGATAATTTTCAAAGGGAAAGCTTTGGCTCCTGAGCCCAACTGGCTCTGGGAGCAGAGTAGGAATTAAAGCTGGAGGAAAAGGCTCATCCCTTTTCCTTCTTGTGGTGTGATAATGGGGTCAGTGCTGCAAGCAGTCTCCTCTCCAGTTACAGCTGCTGGGGTCAAACCTCCTCTGTGTCTTGCTCAGAGCAGTGATTTGAACGTCAGCCTTCACTCACCTCAGGAGAGCTTCCTTAGTGTGTAACTCGGTGGGCCACTCTGGGTTTTGCCAAAAACTGTAAAAACCATGGGTTCCTTGTAATGCTGAGGGGGAAAATCCTTCACATCTCTAAGCCCTTCTCAGAAGAGGAAAAAACATCTTAAACATCTGGGACAGGATTTTTTTATTATTATCATTTCAAGCCAAGATAAGGCATGACATTATATTTAATGCTGATTGACCAGAGAAGAAAATCAGTTGCTTAGAGTGTAATGCAAAAAAATTCTAACAATGCATGAGAAATCCTGTAATAACAGACCTACTTGAGAATTTGAGCGGCATGAAATGTGAAGTGTACTGTTACTTTAATTGTATTTTTATGCAGACATACTCAATTCCTATTAGTGGCAGAGTTGTGTTTGCATTTTGCCAGAGGCAAAGAATTACTAGTGGACAGTTTAATCAGGATGAAAGAAGGAAAATAAAATTAATGTAGCATGTGCTGGGCTCAGACATTTGTGTTGGAAGAATTTTCACGTCTTTATTGTGTGAAGCTTGGTCCTGTTTATTTGAAAAACCTGAAAATGAGGGTTGAATGATTTCACGCTGGAGTTATGGTTGCCAGTCATTTAGTTCAAGGGTTGAGGTTAGCCAATGAATAATTCTAGTTTGCCAGAAGTCTTTGTTGGTAGTCAGTGGTTAAAAATCAAGAGCTGAAGATGTTGCTGCTTTACTCCCGTGTAAATCCACCCACCCGTTATTTATATAATTTCTGCTTTGAAGCCAAATGCAGATGGGGATCCTGCTGGGCTGGATAGCCCATAAATACCTGCAGCTACTCAGCCAATGCCCTGAAACATTTCATACCTCCATAGGGCAGAGCAGAAAGTAGAATCAACTTGCCCATGTCCTGCCAGTGGGTGGCCAGTACCTGATGTGGGTGGGGAGCCCCAAAACAGGGCTGACTGGACCAGAAATTTGCAGCGGTGTGGTTGCAGCTGAGATCATCGAGATGAGCCAGAAGGTGATTCCTCCTGTTCTCTGACAGATCCCTAAGATGGAAGTGTCAGATGAGGTACCCCATAGTGGTGCCTGTTCCTCTGCAAACAGAGATGATGAAGACTATGAGGACAGGAGGACCTGTCATTTGAAAATTCTACTTTCTGGGTTTTTGAAGCAGGTAAAGGTGACTCCCACCATCTCTGCTGACAGCCCAGGAAAAAAGAAAAAATTCCCAGCATTTTTAGACCAGCTCTGCCTGTGCTATTCATCCACCCAGACCTGCAACTGATACCACCTGCAGCGGCACTGACAACGCTGTCAGTGCAGTATTTTCTGAAAAAATAAAATTGCCTGAAAAAATCCTATTACCGGAATAAAGGCAAAACTGGAGAAAGTTATTCTGCCAAGAGGTAGAACTCGTGTTTATATTTCTATCAGTTCTGGTTTCCCTACAAAAATCTTGCCCTGACGTGATCAATCAGAGAAGAGGGGTTTTCTTTGCTTGGCCTTCATTTATTTTACAATTTAATCCTGAGCCTGCTTAGTCAGGAAGGACTTGCTTCCAGACTGCACAGTCAATGAACGATTCATCTTGTCCAAGAGCAAATTAAGCAGAGTGAATAATTAAATGGAAGCACTCAACCAATATTTCTCAGAGCTCTCTTAAACAATTCCCCACAGTCTCCTTGTGTGTCCCCCCCCATCCTCACCCCCAGATGGCTTCAACCCCTCTATTCAGCATCACCATGTCCAGCATCCAGCCCAGCCCATGCCAGAGCTGGCCAAAGGTTGTTTCCATCTGGGTGGTCGCTGGGGAAGGGTTGGTGGTCTAGCTCCTGTTCCTACGGGAAAATCTTCTAGACCACAAACCTCCCTCTCCATTCAGACAGGATTAATAAGGCTTGCTGGCTGGGATTGATTGGGCAGAGTGAATAAGGTTGCCCAGAGGAGATGGCTCTTCTGGGAGAGAGGGCAGTGCTGCCCTGCAGTGACACACAGGGCTGTGGGTCTGGCAAACTTCCCGTGTGAGCAGGAAGAGGGATGTTAAATGAGGTTTCAAGCCAACTGATTGCATCAGGAGGCTTCAGACAGGGATGCTCCTGCCTTTCCAGGTGACTGCGGTGAGGGATGAGTTGTGCCATGCACAGATCAGTGTGGGGAGGGATGAATTGTGCCATGCAGGCTTGGAGGTAGGGAGGGTGTTCACTGAGGACAGGCTGAGCATCCATGGAAGTCTGAGCACTCCCAGTGAAGCTTCTTTATGGGACTCACAGGCTCAACAAGTAGCAGAGCTTACTGCAAGCACAAAGGGCCACCTCCCTCCTCACCATTTCCTTTGAACCACCTGTATTGGCAGGGCTGAGCATGATGAGTTAAATAAAAGTCCTCACTCAAGGAATTCCCAACTCCAGTTACCATGGAGGCAGCAAAAGTCAAAGACCCAGCTGGATTCTGAGATGAAAAGTGCTGAAGCCACCTGGCTTGTGACATCACCTGGCACCTGACAGTACCACCACCGGGTCCTAGAGCAGAACACAATGAGATCACTGCTTGGTGACCTTGAAGGCATCTTGGGAGGTGAAGGGGACACTGACAGTGATTGTTGATGTAGTTTTAGGAAGATTTTGGAAAATAAAGACAACAGGTAAAAGATGAAGGAGAGGAGGAGTTCTTTGTTAATAACCCAACATATGCCGTGCTTCTGTGCTAAACTGTTGCTAGAGTGGGTTGGGAATTTTTCAGGCAAATCCATTTTCAGCAGAAAATGATGGTGGTCAAAACCCAGTTTTCATGAGATTTAGAAACATATACTCACAGAATCATTTAGGTTGGAAAATAGAATCATTTGGGTTGGAAAAAAACCTTTAAGAACATTACATCCATCTGTAAATTTAGCCAGTTTATTCTAGGGACAGTCAGGAGCTTCCTCAGATCTGCATACCACTGACCAGGTGATAATTTTTGCAAAACATCAGTGCCAAGGGATGTGGAAATCCCAGGATCAAATCATGGTTTCCAAAGGATGCTTGAATACAAAATGGAGCACCTCCAGTAGACAGTTCAAAAGGCAGAGACACTTCAGGACAGCCAAAACCCTCCTGGCCCATCAATCGTTTGGCCTGGACATGTCAGCAACAGGAACTTGAGCCCCAGCACCCCAGAGTGGGGCAGAAGTAACTTGTCACCCTTCTGGGTCCTGGCCAAGAGGATAACTTCACTTCCATCTCCAAGGATGGAAGCTCTGGGCTTTGTCTCACTGAGAAATGGGGAACCTTTGGAAATCATAAAAAGTTTTAATAGGACTCAGAGACCTTTTCTTGCCAAGCCCTAATTTCCACCACATTATAATAAGCACATCTGAGAATAGAAAAAGGGGGGAAATCTTGGGTTTCCCATAATGCTGTTGCTGTCAGAGCAGCAATTTTTCACCACTGTGGATGCCACTATCACACAATTCCTAAGCTGAAAGGGGCCCAACAGAGTGAACAATATCCCAATTGGGAAGATAAGAAGCTGCAAGACATTATCCAGAGAGATATAAATTGTAGTAATCTATTTGTTCTCTTGCCCATGGGGTCCTCATAGTAAACAGGGAGTGCTGGGAAGCGGGTGAATTCTGACACATCATTTCTCATTGTTCCCAAGGGATGGTGAGCAATCCTAGTGCTGGCAAGCCAGACAGGCAGTAAATGTTTCCTAGAATACAGAGAGGGAGCCAGTACATAAAGGCTGCAAAATCACTGTCAAAATGTAATCAGATGAAAAAAGAAAGCAAAAGCAGAGACCAAGACATGGATGTAACACCCCAGAGAGGGTGAGGGAGGAATGTAATGAGGACCTGTGAGAAGGTGAAACTCACTCCCTAAAGGATTTGAGGAACTTCTTTAACAGGAATGTGCAGGTACAGGCAGGGACAGGGAGGAGAGCTTTCCAGGGGTCTATCAGGCTTTGTGTCTGATGCAAATCTGAGGTGAAACTCTGCTAATGACTCAGTTTATTAAGTCTGAAGTTGCTCTGGACCTTTGTGTTCTTTTCTTAAGAACTCCTGCTTCCAGGTGAAGGTCAATCTTCTCAAAGCACCATAAAGACCCAAGGATGTTAGACCTGGAACAGAGCCATATTCCAGCCTTGCCTCCAATTTGGTGGACTTGCACATTTCCAAGCGCTGACAGAGCTTGGAAGAGGAGAGGCACTGGAAGCTGGCAGCCCTGGAGCTGGCCCTGTGGTCATACCATGGTCCTGGGTCCCAGTTCCTGGCTGAGATAAGCACTGGCATCTCATCTCAGTGCCAGGCAGCATCTCAAGCCAGCTTCCAAATGGGCAGAGGTCAGCAGGAGACAACAGGATGCCAGCAAGGACACTGACAGCCCAGTCAGCATCCTCCAAATGGGTTAAAAAATCAGGATATCCCTACTAAGAGGACAGGGGCCATCAGCCTGTGGGGCTCGGGGTGGCAGATGAATCCAGAGTGTGCAGAGAGATGAAAGTGAGAGGAAAGAAACCACCTGGAGATGACAGCTTGCACCCTTTCTGCCGCTCAGTGGTTTTACTGCCCTGCTTCCCTTCTGCACAGCCCACCACCCTGAATTTCTGCTTCCCTACCCCAAGCATAGCTCCAAACAGGCATCTGCCAACTGCAGCTTGCACCTTGACTGACTTTTGCCTGAGCCTGAGATGGGGAAAGTTGTTCTCCAGCCCTCTGCTTGACTTTCTGCTTCCCCATGGCAGCCAGCAGCACCACGTTGTTCTGTGACCTTCTGAGGGACGAGCCAGGAAATGTCTTCCTGGCTTAAATAACAAATCTAAAAATCAATTTGTGGAGAGGTTGGAAAGCAATGAGCATACAAATTAACCAGTGTATGAGTAATACATTTGCATCTTGTGGATCCAGTTAACTTCAGAGCAGGCAGAATTTATGACCTACTGAACTCCAAGTATGAGGCTTAAAGAAATTACTGGGAGGAGTTATTGGGTTGGATACTAGACATCATTCCAGCCTTCATTAATGTTTTTGTGTGCTCTTGAAGGTTTCTCCCTAGCAGTACCCATTACTGAATTTGGGAAAAACAGCCACTGAGATCACTTGAAAAACACTTCGCCTCCTCCCTCTCATTTCCCCAAGTTGCAACTTTATTCTCCACAGAAACCCTATGGTCAGACAAATGACTTTACAAGTGGGATTCTGATAACAGAAATCATGTTACAAGCCAGATGCTGATGATCTGCAGATACAATGTCAAGGGAAAAAATCTTTTGTTGGTGTGTGTGTATGCATTTACATAGATGGTTTTACTTTATGGGCGCATTTATGGCACTTTATGACACTTGCTCTACAGCTGTGCTGACACAGAGCCCAGGCAGAGCTCTAGGCTACTTCAGCCTGACTAGGGAGCTGTTCCTGGTGGTTCTGTGAATGGGGGGAAATTGCACGAAGCCATCAGGCCTCCAAGGTTTGGGCTGGTTTGAAATTTCACAGACTGTTGACAAATCCCTGTGAATCGTTTTTACCATCTTGTCACTTGAGAATAGACACCTGTGGACAGCAGCTCCATGGGTCACACACTGTCACTGGCCTCCAGGCCACAGGGGAAGGGCCAAGCCATACCAAGTGTCAGATATGTGGACTCTCCACCTCTCTTTCTCCTGGGGATGCTCTCTGCCAGACAGTGAGGGACCAGCTCCCTCTCTCCACACCTCTGCAGACAGTTCCCAGTCCTTGAAGTTTCCCAGGGAGAAGAGGAGATGGGAGAGGACACTTCTCTATTTGCTTTAATCTGTGACACATTAGCTGATGTCCCTATGAGAGCTGTTCCTGTGCCAGGAGGTGCAAAGTGGGTGAGGAATCAGCTTGGGGCAGGCGTGCATCTCCTGCTGGTTGCCCACACACCTGCATCCGAACCTGAAGGGTCTTTCACAGCCCCAGGTGATGCTGAGCCAGGGAAAACTGCACGTGGGATGGGTTTAGGACACATGGCCTAGTCTTGGCCTGACCCTTGTGAAGCACTGTCACAGCATCCACATACTGAGACTTTTCCTCTCTGGAGAGCTCTGGAGATGAAGCTGTTGACACAGATTGGGCCTGAGGGTTTTCTATGTGTCTTGCTTATTTTGGAAATGAGCTCAGACCTGTGCTAGCCTGCCAGCATGAAGGATGTTTTCTCCTCCAAGTGCCATAATTTTCCTCCTGCTTTCCCACTCTGAGTGGGTTTCCTTTACAGTGGTGGCATCCAGAGTGCAGGGTAAATGCAGTTGTGGTCCCCTGATCATCCAGACAGGAGGACACAATGCACATCACCATTGAGGCCTGGGGAAGGGGACACGTCACCTCCTGCCTTCTCCCAGTTCATATGATGTGGATGGGGTGCAGAGCTGGACCAGGCACTGGGAAGCAATTCCAGGCTGCACAGTGCTGCTTCTGAGGGCTTTTCATCTGTCCAGAACAGCAGGGAAAACCATCAAAGGGAGATAAGAAAGGATTTTTTAAAACAAAGCAAAAAAAAATAGGCCCCAAGTTGTAAAATTTGTGTCTGAACTTCCTGGAAGCTTTGAGACTTCGGGTGGGGTTTTGTTATGGTGCTGCAGTGAAAATGCCACATGTAAATCTCCCACAATACAAAAAGTCACGTTCCCTTGTGATCCAAATAGACAGGGACAGATTGCTGGTGATGGTCCAAGCAGCTGCACCAGGGTGAGGATGCTTTTGATTGCTGAATATACATAACCTTGCCTGACTAAGAGATTCCACTGTCTTCAGTGAAGGGATGTCAGAATGCAAATTTGGAAGAAACACAAGACAAAGAACCACAAGTTCCAACACAGGCCAAAAAGAGATAGTGCTGTACGCTGGACACAGTATGTGATAACACAGGAGAATGCACATTTCTTTGGAAACCCCCTTCCCATAGAATTTTAAAGGAACTGAGAGGGTGGAAACCTGAGAAGTTTTTGATCCCGTGGAAGGTGTTGGTGCTGTGGTCTCAGAGCAGGTTCTTGGCATGGGATCTTCAGGCTCTGAAAGAGCCCAGCAGTACCTGAGTGCCTGAGAAGCCTTTCAGGGCTTGGTTTGGTGAAGTGGAGACTGCTTCCCACCATGGCCATATTTCTCATAGCCCTCTGCTCCTCCCTGCCAGCTCCCTGTGTCCAACACAGCTGAGAGCTTGGGAAGCTGAAGTCTTTGCTCGCTGAGCAAAAATATGGTACTTGTGTGAACTTAGAGATGTGAAGTGCCTTTCTGTAAGAAACAATGATGTCCCACCCTGAAAAAGCCACAAAGACATGATGGAGGTCTTTGGGAACGAGCTGCAAAGCCCTCTTGCAAATGCACTTCAGCCATAACTCTGCTCCCTCTCCTCTGACAGTGAGGGATGGCAGCAGCACATATGCTCAGGTACAGCCCTTGCCTGGGCAGCAGGCACAGATTTCCCAGCACAGAAAACCACCTGAGCTTTGTTTCTGGTGTGCTGCAAAGGAGAGGATGCGACATCCATCATTTCCATAAACAGCACTGCCACATGGAGTGCATTTGTGTGGCCAGACCCTATATACAGGATTACAGCTCAGCCAAGGAATTTCTTCCCTGTTGTGTCTCCGGGCATTTAGACTGGGAGGTCTTTTCAGAATAAATGATCTTTCCATTTGTTTTCCATCCATGCTGTGCCCAGCACTGTGGCACCAGGGCTGGAGGCAGAAGCTCTGCATGATTCCTGGTGCTGTCAACAGTCAGGAGAGTCTCTGCAGCTGGTGCCTGACTTCCCAAAGGCAGAGCTCTCCCTGCCCAGCCTGCTCTGCCAAGGTGACACTGACTGCTCCCTTGCAGTGTTTTAGTACCTACTTCTTCTAAAAGTCTCTAAAGAAGGCATTTTTTCACTATTCTTCATTTTTCCACTCTTTGATTTTAGCCTCTGCATCAATCTCCTGCTTCAAAGAGTAGCCTGCAATGTTTCAGTGATGCAGGAGAGACTCCCAAGGACCCATTTAGCTTTGGGTTCCCAATCAGTAAAAGGCATGGCTGCACATGCCAGTGGAAAGTGTCCTGGTATAAAAGGCTGGGGAAGGCTGTTTTCTTCCAAATCATGGTGTTCCTGCTCTTCTGTCTGTTCAACCACTCCTAGTTCCAGATGTGAAAGCTCCCTCTCATCTGTGTGAAGCAAAGTGAAAAGCACCTTTGCCTGTGGTGTGAGCTTCCCTGAAGCTGATCTGTAGATACTAATCTGGCAGAGATATGGATAACAGGGATCACAGGATCACAGTCCAAGTGGTAACACATGCAACACAGCCTGTTTTCTATCTATTAATTTTCTCTGTACATTTTTTGCTCTGTAGATTAAATGAGAGGATTTCTTTTTTTTCAAAAAAATAATGGGAAATTTAAAGTAGAACAAATGCTCATTTTCCCATATGAGGCAAGGAAAAGGATTCTTTAGAGCCAGCTCTACAGAGCAGCTACATTAACTCTTCCACCAGGCGACCAAAGCACTCCTCAGTTGTCCTTGAAGGAAGCTAAAGCTGGAGCAGAGCTCACAGCCTGTAACACCCTCATTTATGGTGTAACCACTGGAGGAAAGTAAAACCCCTGGATACATCAGGGTTGCATATTTCATGTGCTGGTCCAGATTCCACACTATGAGTAGCTCAGCATTTGTGACCAGCTCATTCCTGACCACTGCTGCTCACAGCATCATTCCTAACCTTGGCAAAAGTCAGCGCTTTGTGGGACCTTTCAACCAGGGCTGCTGATCTCCTGGGAGACCCTCAGGTTTGCAATATCCACAGGGAGGGCAAAGGACCATCTCTTGGAGGATTTAGCTCTCAAACTATGACAAAAGGATGTGGGGATGCAGATAAGGGAAGCTCAGCACTGGTTTGTGCTGTTCCTGATAAAGCACAGAAGACAGAAGTGATAGATAAGTTTTTCTCACACCATCAGATACCGTTGGGAAAAACAGGTAAGGTTGTGGGCACAAAGCTTCAGTGAAGCCTCCTCCTACCAAACAGTTGAACAGGATTAAATAACCCAGTCACAATTTGTGTTTTGTGGTTTACAGCTCCAGTGAATAATGCTTTAAAGGGCCTTTTCTCCCCCTGCTCCCCGAGGACTCATCATTTATAGATTTTGGGAGCACTTGAGATCTATTAAACTTAATAGGCCTTTTCTTGAGAAGGTTGTACAGAGCAGGCTCCTCTAGACTCACATTTTCAATTAGAGCACACAGCACACCCTGCATGCTGTAGATGAGGAATGGGAGCATTTGCTCCATCACTCTCTTGTTAGATGGCACTTCTGGCACACAGTCTGCCAGCATTTGTTGCCTATGAATTATGCTTTCTCTAACATCTTAAATCCTTAGGCTTTTTGGAAGTTTTCTGGAGGTGTATTTCCTCTCTCCTAATAAAATACTGCATTGGGGCTCCTGTCTGCACATCAGAGTGCTGGAGGGAGGGAAGGATGCCAGGAGTCCTGGGTGAGAGCAGGGCCAGTGGAACCAACCACATGTGATGTCTCCTCAGTCTTGGCCTGAAAGTCACCACAAAACATGGAATATTCTCTCAGAAAGTCCCAAAGGGGGTGTTTAAAGGTATTATTGCAGCAGTACTTTCTTGCATAGCCCCAGTTCAGTGCAACCCCTCTGTTCCTTAGGGAAATGCCACCCAAACTGGTGAAAACTCTCCCTACAGTCCTGTCCCCAGCAGGAGGAGGTGACACACAGGAGCCAGAGCAGTGGCTGCCTGGAGAAGCTTGTAAACACTTTAAAGCCTATTTGTGCTTCACTCTGAAGTTTATTTGTCTGCTGTAAATGTGATAACATTACAGTAACTTGAAAATAATGATTCACCCATCTTTTTGTAGAAGAAGCACCTGAACTCTGTGCTGGTGAGTTCTACACAGCTACAGCTGTCAGTAACCCTTGCAACACTCCCAGCTTGAGCAGGTAAGGTGGACACAAGGTAGGGAAATGGGCAGGAAAAGTTGGGAGATGGAGTCTTGGGGTGAGGATGGGAATCAATGTGTAGCCTGACTAAGGGCTAATTAGCAAGGACTGTAAAAATGGGCAGGCTTAAGTGATAAGTTGTGAGAGCTGTTGCCAAAATGTGTGGGGAAAGTGATTTTGGATCTATTGTTCAGGCTGTGACCCTCTTCCAGCAAGGGAGAAGTGCCTGATGCCCCATGCTGTGAGCAGGTAAGAGGGGGACAGACAGCACCAGAGCAGAGAGGACAAGTGGGAAAAAAAGCCATGGTGCTCTTGTCTGTGCATGGAGCTCTACAGGGGCAGCTACAGGAAAAGAGAGCTGAATGAATGCAAATGTCAAATGAACATCTGCTCTCATTCCCGATGGACTGGTGCATTTGGGTCTGTGCTGCCTCTTCTGCCACATCCCACACTTTGCCTGCTTGTTTTCCAGAAGAACTTACTGGGCTTGCAGGAGGGCAGGCTCACCTGTACTGGGTCCATCTGTGTCTGCCAAGGGCTTTGGCAGCTGCTGAGTTTAACTTGGCCATAAGAACCTCAAGGCCACCTCTTTGCTCATGAGAGCTCACTTTATGTGACACAACTTTGCAAGGCAGCCGTGGCGAGGGCAGCTCACCACAGGGCTCTGGGGTGAGAGCTGAGGTCTTATGTCATGGTTGTTGTAACCACAATATACTTTTTCATTACTTAAAAAACACCTACTATGTTCCCTAGTGGGGAATTTTCTGGTGGATGCCAAAATATGAGAAAATGAGCACAGGGGAGCTATTTTGAGTGCTGTGTTTGATGCTGGTAGCCCCAGGCATGCTGGACAGCCAGCCAGAATAAGAACCCCTTAACCCTGAGTTTCATGGGGTCACCGGTCTGGACACTCCACATCCAGTCAATATTGGCACCAGTCCTCAGTTTCCCAGTTCAGCAAGTCCTCCTGCCATTCAGTTTCTGCCACATCTCAGACCATCTAGGTCCAAACCTCCAAGAAGTGCTCATTCCTGTTATTCACTGTTTTGCAGTGAGAAAGCAAGGTAATTGCTGACATATCCCCAATTCCACTTCCTTGTTCTCCACAGGGTCCCTGGGGACTGACCAACTTGTCCATGAGAACAGAGGATTGGCACCAGGCAGGTCTTTGCAACTCTGAAGGGCCAGAACATCTTCCTTGTGCCACCTGGCCAAAAACACCCTTCAGCTGGATCTGTGTCCTGGAGTGCTTCCAGGCAGCATCTCCCAGAGGTGCAGCTCGGGCACAAGCTCTGCCAGCCATGGAGCACACGACTTTTATTTAATTCTTGCAGGATGGGTTGGGGATAAAATCTTGCAGGGATGGGTTGGGCTCCTCCTCACTGATGAAGAGTGGGGAGCTACAGAGCCTCTTCTGCTGTCAGTACCACCTGAAGGTGCTGGGTCACCCAGCCCAGCCAGGCTCCTCAGGAAATTCCTGGGAAAGCTCCAGGCCTGAGCGTCTCCAAGGGACTGACACATTTGGAAGGCCTGGGGGAGGAAAGCCTCATGTCCCCTGGATGGCCCTGGCTGGGAATCCTGCTGGTGACTCAGCGCTGTGGGATGGTCAGTGTTGTTCCAGTCTCCAGAGACTCCCTCCAGCAAAGATCCCAGTGCTGACAGGCTCAGGGGGAGCTGCTGTCCCAAGGATGTGCAGAGTGGCAGAGATCCAACAGCAGACCCTCCTGCCCAGGACCAGGCACCTTCTCTCATTTCCCTCCACCAAGGCCACCATTACCCAGGTCAAAGGCTTCCTACAGCTACCATAGGCAGCAGGTTGGACAGTTGGACACAGTTTTATGGCTCCAAGGAGGGAACACAGGTCCTTGATAAGCTGCAGACCAGGGCACCCTGCAGACTGTCCTGACAGTGAGGGAAATGGCTGTGTGTTTTGGAGGATTAAGGAGAAGGGAAGGGGAATCCGTCAGGAAGACAATGGTCAGCAGAGAGTAATTCTTTGTCACCTAAAAATGACCTAAAAAAACTTCAGCTCTTTTGCTCAGTTGTGTTTTGCTCAGTTTTGCTCAGTTCTGATCCACAGCTGCTGCAGACCCAGGCCTTGTGGAGGCTTTGAACACGGCTGTCAGCTCTGGAGGGTGTTTGAGGCCCATCCAGAGGTGCTGAGCTCTGCAGAAGGATTTGACCATGCATGTGCATGGGGTTGGAAGGTCTGGAGGAAAACTGCTCCCAGTCTCTCATGCAGGTTCCTTGAGTAGCAGCACAGCAGCTCAGAGATGTTACCACATGGTTTTACTTGGCTGATATTAAAATACACAAGGGAAGGGGGTTTTGCCTGAGAACATGCATGGGTTTTATGCAGCTGGTGTGGAGACAGGAGAGCCCCTAACACAAGGGCAGGAGGGTGTTTGTGCTTCCTTTTATCATGGCTCTATGCTGACCTACCACTGTAGGAAGGTGGTGAAAGGCCATTGCCCCTCAGACACTGAGCTCAGGGACTGCAGAAGGTGGCAGCATTTTGGGAGAGTTTGATGAGGGTCCTGCCTCAAGGACCCTCTAAAAAACCTGCAAGAAAAGCAAATGTTTAACCTTAGCACCCAGGACTTGAATGAGAAAAGTGATCCCAGCCAACGAGCGCAGCATCCTCAGGGAGGCCGGGATGTCCGCTTGCAGCTTGGTATTTTTATTTCCCTGGTGCATCAGTGAGCAGCTGGAGGGACCCAGCCCAGGTCAGGACGCTGCAGGTCCCTCTCTCGGCGCTCCGGGAGGTGGCAGAGCCCACACGGTGGCACTGCGACCCAGCGTCCTGCGGTGCCACCGTGTCCTCTGCGGGGACAGGTCGTGAGCAGCAGCTGCGGGACAGCCGTGCTGGACAGCGTGCCAGGGAGCAGGAATGCCAGCTCCACCTTTCACAGAGGCACCAACCTTCTTCAGGGCTTGGCTGTGCCTTCACCAGTGCTGCCAGCAAGAGTCACATCTTCGTCATGCTGCAGGCACATGCTGGACTCAGCAGCTGACCAGGGTGTGCCCACTGCTCCTCTTGCTGCTGCTGAGAGATGGGGGTTGGTTTCAGGAGGATGAAGACCCTGCCTCCTCCACTTAACCAAAAGCTCAAGAAGTTTCTGGATAAAGGTGAGGGTTCTGTGTGTGACCGTGGCTTCTTCCCCCAGAGCAGCTGCCACCAAACAGCCCCATCCTTCATCCACGTGTCTAACTTGGGGTTTGTGGCCAAACTCTTCCATCATGTGCGGGAGTAATGAGGCCAGACTCGATGATCCCATGAGCCACTGGGTCAAAGCAGTGTCTGGCCCAGGGTTCAGCCTCAGCCAGATGTCCTCACACAGCATGGACTTGCTGCCAGGTGATTTTTCAGATAAAGTCAGCAGTGTTTCTGAAACACCATTCACCCTGGAAGGAGCCAGCTGGGGTTAGACCTCCCTAGACTGCAGCCCCTGCCTGGAGAGGTGCCTGGTGGGGCTCCCCATCCTTCTGTGCTGAGGAGCAGATCCCTGGTGCTTATCTTGCTCTCAGTCACTCTGATGTAGCCACAAAACAGCCCTCTGTGTCCTGGGGAGGGGGTGACTGATGTATCACCTGCAGCTGGAGCTAGGGACCTTTTGTGACTTCTGCCAGCAGATAGGACTACAGATCATTCTGGATGAATGGAGCCCTGAGTAGTTACAATTCCTATGAATTAATCAAGCTGTTCTCTGTCACGTACATCATTTAAATCACTAAAGCTCTCCTACTGGCCTCACTCGGTGGCAGGCTATTGGCATGGCAGGGAGGCTGTTCACAGCAGAGCAGAGTGGTCCCCTCCACCCTCACATCCCAGCACGGCTGGGGACCGGGGGGGATCAGTCAGGGTGCTGTCCCAGCTGTGCTCACCATGCAGAGCTGGGAATAAGCTCCTCATGGAAGCATTCTATTAGCACTATGTGCAGTAGAGCCCGGGGGATGCAGATAAACAGAGATTGAGCTGCCTTCAAGGAAAAAACCCTACAAAAACACTCCCCCCCTCTTCCCATCAAGCTGTCATAGGAGGGGGAAAGCATAAAGAGTGGTGTGGGGGGGATGTGGTTTGCTTCTGTCTGTGCCTAGGGAGGAAGCAACTGCAGGGGAGGTTTTCGCTTTGCCAGCAACTTCCTCAGGAATGAAGAGAGCCACAGGGATGCTTGTACACAGAGAGGGGCAAAACGCAAGGCAAAGATGAGCAGGATATCTTCTTGCCCAAATCTCTTTTCCTCCTCTTTCTCTATCCCAGGTTAAGTCAGCCCTGCTCCTAAGGGGGATGCTGCCTCTGCCAAGCATAGAATCCACCCCTGGATCCTCCCCAAGATCCCACCTTGACCAGGTCTTCAAACCCAGGAGAGCTGAAAGTCTGCCTGAGGCCAAGTTTGCAGGCTCAAGCTCTGGCTATAGTCCCAGAAGAACAGAGTTGTGCCATTGTCCTCTCTTCCTGGGCAGGGTCAGCCCAGCTGCATTTCTTCCCATTTGCCCTGGGCTGACCTGGGTAAAGGTTGCCCAGCCAGGGTAATCCAGGAGATGTTGTTAAAGATGCACCCAGGTCTCAGGGGTGGGGAGCAGTGCCCTTCAGCAGAAGGTGTAACAAACTGCTGAAGAAGTGACAGCACTTTAATGCCCCCTAACTGTATGTGCCCAAAAATATCTGTCTGTGCCTTGCTGCTGAGCTCTGAGTCCTTGGGAAGAGCACTGCATTAACATGGGGAATCGTTTTGTGACCCCAAGATATTTCTGGTGCCTTTGCTTAGCTGTGCCCTGTGCAGAATAAAACACCCTTATATGCCAGTGTGGGAGACACTTCATAATCCCCTGAGAAAGATCTTATCCTACAGCCCAGTGGTAAAATCATAAGAATTCCCAGGAATTCCCATCACCAACCCGTTGATCCTGCAGTGGAAGTTGCACAGGATGCATCTTTATGCAAGACCCAAGATGTCCTTCAGGGTGACATGTGCTTTGCCACAAAAAGGCTTTAAATCTTTAATGGGAAAGTGCACTTTGTTCCTTTCTACGAACACAGTAAAAGGCTTTAAATAATAGCTGTTCATGTGGCCCTGAAAAAGGTTGCTGTGTGGCTGAACTCTATAAATCTGGACATTTGCTGAATTGATTTTGCCAAGAAACATACTACAGCTGAAAAATGAGCTGGAGGGATAAGACAGTGGTTGCTTGCAGATGCCATGCTGCTGCTGCTGCTGCTCTGCAGAGCTTTGTTCTTCATTTAAAAAACACATTAAAGCCCTCTCTAGCAGTGGGAGGTTTACCTGTAGCTTGAAGAATTGCTGGGTGAAGCCAAAACACTCTCACTGTGCAGGAACAGGATGAGCTTCAACCCAGTCACTGGGAGAGAAGAGAAGGAGAGTTGAATGAGATGCAAATCCAGGTCGAGTGCCATGATTCATTCCACTCTGGTTATGAGAGCAGAGAGCAGCTGCTGTCTCTTGCTTCCACAGCTGATGAGCATGGCTTGGTTGTTGTTTTTTTTTTTATTGTTTTTCTTTTTTTTTTTTTCAGTTTTGTTTAATGTTTCTGATATAGTAGTGTATTTAAAATGCTCTTATTTTGCCAGTAGCATTCCCTTATGCAATACTGGATGTACCAGTACAGATTTATTCAGGGAAAAATTACTTGCCTTCTTTTTTTTTTTTTTATGGGGATATTTATGCACAAAAGGAATCAAGCTGGTAACAGAGGGAGTTTAAATTCATGTCTGTACTTTTAGAGATACAACTTCACAAGCAGTAAAGTGCTAAGAGACTTCCAGTGTGTTGGCTCTGCTTGTGATCGAGCACTGAACAGCTTCTCCATGAACCTCTGGAACCAAGGGGGTGTCTGTGCCCCTGCACATCTACATTTTGCATGTGAGCAATTTCATTGAGCCCACAGCTGCCCATATTTGATGACCTGATCAGCTCCCAAGCCTTGTTGACACTATTTACTAGACCTCAGGTGCTTGGGGGAAGATACTCTGTCCTGCTCTCTTTTTTCCTGACCCTAAAATGATGCTGAGGCCACAACCCACACACATCTTCTGGAGGGGAGTCCCTGTTAGAGACTGCAGAATCACCTGGATCTTGTGTTTTCTTCACTCCTGACACAAGGGAATGGATTTGGGCAAGAAACCAAAAGATCTTAGCAGTTTTCCTACACTATTAAGTCAAATCTGGATGGCAAAGCCTACTAGCATGGAACATCCCATTTTCATTTTGGTAATCTCAGTGAGCATTCGAAGAAAAGGGAGTTCACAGCTGCCTGTTGGGAATGGGTCTTTCCAGGAATTGTTTGGGACAGTGCTTGTTTGCATGAGCATAAACCAGCCAGGGACTGTGAAGATGATCTAAAAGCATGGCTCATCGAGTTCCACTAACAGGGAACATTTCCTGGCACTGTTTAATTTACTAGCACAAATGAAGCCAGAAATAGCAAGAACCCTATATTTTTCTCCTCTCCTTCTCAGTTGGTAAGAGAGGCATGTTCTCCACAATATCTTTGGAGGAGCTATTTGTATTCTTCTGTTCACTTCAGTCTCTCACATGATGTGGTGGAATATTCATCTCTTATTATCTTGTACCCTTGTTTCTGTGTAGAACTCCTGAATGCAAATTGGCTGTGCAGTCAGACAAAGTGAAACTGTCCTGAAAGAAGGCTCTGAGAAACCACCTTAGAAGAATCTGCCAGCCAGGGTGTGTAATCAGTGCAGGAATGATGCAAGGTCACAGCCAGGCATCTTAATTGCTCTTTTTTCCTTGTTCAGGGCTACTTGAACCCCTTGACATGAGGAAAAGAGACACATTATGCCCCATCCCTGGAAGTGTTCAAGGCCAGGTTGGACAGAGCTTTGAGCAACCTGGGATAGTGGAAGGTGTCCCTGCCCACTGCAGGGGGCTGGAACAGAATGATCTTTAAGGTTCCTTAACCCACACAGTTTGAGGATTCTATGATTCTCTGATATTGATGTTTTCAGCAGCTTTCAGGCCACAGTCCAATTGTCTTTTCTGAAACCTCTATCCCTGGCCATTGGAAAGTCACACTTTAGAAATCAAGTGATGGACGAAGAAACTGAGAGCAAAGGTGGTGTGGGAGGTTTGTGGGTTCCTCTTGAGTGAGCTTTTCCCACTAATATGGAAAAAAACCCTTCCATCCATCTTTGAGTGTTTCAAGCTGTTGAGGACTTATTTTTTAATTGCCATGTCCAGTGATAGATTCACAGCATGTGATCAGTTTTAAAATGCATTGCAGATGATTTTAGCAGCCAAAATGTGCCTATTGTTCCAGTAAAATAACCTTCTTCATTTCCAGCCAGAGCCTTTTATTTCTCTATAAATATTGACAGGAAGGGTGACTCAAAAAATAACTGTATCCAGGACTGTTACTGCTTTGGATCCCACTGTGGTCACTCCTTACCATCATGTTGTTGTTACGCTCACAAGAAAAATGTGGTGAGCCAAGCACGTTTCTTGCATGTTATCATATTATCTGTGAGCCAGGAGTTGGTGCTACAGTAAAGGGTCCTCTGAGTTTGCTTTATCTGAATATGCTGGGGTTCTGACCTCAGAAAAATACAAATAAACTTGAGAGGAGAGGACAGTTTTGTTGTTAAAGCCGGAGTGTGTGTCAGCTCCTCTCTCCTCCTCCTGCACAGCGTGTGGCAGATCCCAGTCCCATCTCCAGTGGGCTTTGAGCCACCAGTGGAGCAGTTCCAGCAGGAGAGGCTGAAGGGACAGCTGTAGGACAAGCCATGCTGGCAGAGGGGACATGCTTAGTCAGATGACACTTTGCAAATAAAAAAAAGTTATCATATAATTCCCATCCAGGCACAGTGTGGATGTGATTGCCACAATAGGAAACTCCAGAAATGAGAAGAGTCCTTTGTGCCAAGACCATTTCTGCACAATTCTGGCTGTTGGGATGAAGATGGCTGCCACCTTTCCCTGTGTTTTTGGAGGAGAATCTAAACAAACGACTTTTCAAGATCAGGCTGTACTCTCTTTTCCCCTCCCCCTCTTCCCACTGATGTTTTTAGCTCTAAGTCTTGGGGCTGTGAGAGGTGACAGTTGAGTTTTGTGGCCAAACAGCTTCCCTCTTTCAGACAAGGCAACTTTTGAAAACAAAGCACAACAGGAAAAAGTTGACAAAACCAAATGCTTTTTTCATGGTGATTTTCACAAGACCAACCTCACTTTTTTTTGCTGCACCTTTGACAAGACACAATTTAAACTCTAGCAAAGACCCAAGCCATATTTATGCAGAGTAGTCCTCTCTCTTGCTTGCTTTGCTTTCTTATTTAGAAAAGTAAAAGGAGTGGGTGAGAGGCTGAAAATACTAATTTTCCAAGTGGCCCTGTGCAAGATGTATTTGAATACCAAACATGATCTGTAGATCTTGAACTGATGAAAAATTTAGTAGTCCTTTGTGATATTGGTTCAAAATCTTTTTAAGGCTGGAAAATATTGCTCTTGCAGACCCCCAGGTAACACAGGGAAGAGGTTTATGGCCAGGGCCACTTTGTGTCTGGTTTTTAGCATCTGATTGAACTACAGCATTTTCTGTTAGAACATGCTCAGTCTTCATTTAAAATTCCTGGATGATGGAGAATCCACTGTATCCATAGATATGTTGTTGCAATGGTCCATTACCTTCACCATCAGAAGGTGTGTACATCATTTCTCTCCTGAATTGGTGGGATTTATCTCACCTAAATTTGGGTGTTTAAAGTGTAGATATCCACAGCTGAGCTGATTGCTTGTGAGTCCTTTCAGATTCAAAGGGGGAAAAAAAAAAGTACTTGGTGGTGGTTTCCACCTTCCCTATTTTGTCTGTTTGCTTTAGGCTGGGAGGAATCTCACTCTTGGCTGGGGTTCTATTGGCAATATCAGGGCCTGGAGTAACTAAACTGAGATGTGGTTGTCTACACTTAGACAAGCTGTTTGACACATCTAACCAACATCTGTCTGCTGCCAGCTCTTTCTCTAGCATTCACCTGCAGCCCACACACAGAAGAAGGGACAATCAAGTCACTTTTTACTGTCTTGGATAAATTGAAGGGCTTGATATTTCTGAATATTCTCCAGATTTCTTATCACTGGAGTTTTTCCCTGATTTCTTGCCAGTATAGAAACAGCCTCTGCAAAGAGAAGGTTCCCAGACCTGTCCTGTTTGTGCAGGTAGGGCACTGCTCGCTGTTGCACACACTGTCAGATCTTTCCCCCTTTTTACACACCCAATTAATATTTGCCTTCTGAGCAGCGCACAGCACTGGGAATTCATTCTGCCTCCACATCAGCCTGGGAAGTTGTGATCATCTACATCCCTTTGAGAAAAATCACGCCTGCTCTGCCAGCACAGCGTGTACTGACCCTGCACAGAATTGTTCATGTGAACCACAGTGGGCCTTGAGCTCTTCATTTGTCTGCCTAATTACCTGGTCCTCTCTCCCTTTTTCATCTGTTTGTTTAATGTTGTCAACATATGCTATTTGGAGTGATTTAATTTTCATTTTTTCTTGCATTCTTGCTAAAGTCACCAAGAGCATGGACCCAAGGACTTCTGGAATTAGTCCTAGGGGCTGAGAATTCCCCAGTTTAAATAAATTGCTGTGATGTATCATAAACTACTTCTCTAGTTTAACAAGGGTTCTGCTGACTGCATGGGTTTGGGTGACCTGCAGCTCAATCCAGTACAGGTTGAAGAACTTCTTGCTGCTTGTTTTGAGTAGATCTCCTACTCCTTCCATTTGATGCCCCCAATTCTTACATTGGTAAAAAACATGATCATATTTTCATTTACATTTTACTGCTTCTGGGCAAGCCATGCACAGAAGAAAGGACTTGATTGTCAAATGGATTTGATATCTCCACTCCTTCTGCCATCCTGGAGGCCTCAGAGAGCTGACCAGCAGTAGGAGGATTAGCACACACCCTCCCTTCCCACCACAGCCCGTTCCCCTCGTGCAGATATTTTCACCAGGGTGGGTGCCATATCTAATCACACTTCCACCAGGCCAGGTTGTTTTGACAGAAAGACTCGAATGAAGCAACAAAAGCCACTTAGTGAGAAAAGAAAAAAGGCCTTTCATGGTCCCCACACTGAGTATCTTCTGTGCAACACACACACACTCCCTCTCAACCACAGATCCTATCAGGCTGGACTGAGAGGTGCCCCACTGTTCTTCTCTATCAGCAATGCACATGCAGTAGTTTTGGAGTTTATAGACTACTTTATTTTTGGTAAGTAATCTCCAGATCTCTGCACTACAAAAGGTCACAAATTCCTGACTCTTAATAAGAAACACGGCAGCAAGTGTTACTCTGTAAAGGAGCAGAAAGCTCCAAAACTCTGGAATGCTGTGCCGAAGAGGGAAGATGCTCTGATGTCCTGGTGGCTGTTTCCTCTCCAAGGATGGGATATGCAGAAAAATCCAGAGAAATTCATCTGCTCTCCCTTGCCTGACTTCAAGGCTCATGACTCTCTGCACACCAGAGTCATGACAAGAGATTGGTGCAGTCAATGCTAAGAAATAGGTGCTGCAACCATATATAAGCCTACTGGAATCTTCCCCATCTGTAGACATTCCTGCCCAGGCATTTGGGCATTTGGACTTGGCATTGCATCATCTTAAAATTAAACTAAGAAATATGGATCTGGCAACTGGAAAGCTTTGTGTCTCCACTCTGTCCTCAAAAATATTGACCTCTGCCTCCATTTTGTGTGTCTGGTTTGTTACATTCAGGCCTAATGAAGAGGAAAACTGGGTTTATTTCTGCAACATCCCCTTCTGTGCTTTCTGTGGTCCCTGGTTTGTGTGTCTCCTCATAGCCAGGACAGACAGTCTGGGGAAAGGACAATCCCTTCAGCATCCAAATTCTTCAAAATTTGGCTAGAGAGGTGATGCTCAGCATGCAGGTCCTCCCTGTGCCTGTGGAGGAAGAAGGGTGAGGATTTAAACAGATCCATGCCAAGCCAGTTCCATGTGTCCTGTCTGGAAATACCAACCCAACATGTTGTCTGCCAGACTGTAGCTCCTGTGGCAGTCTCATAAGGAACAAGAAAGAAACATCTAAACAGCCTTATTTTCAAAGTGAGGCAAAACTATGGTCTCCTGTCCTGTTTGATGCCGGCTTCCCAGCAACTGCTCCCTGCTCCTGCACTGTGCATTCCCCCGGGGCTGTCAGATCAGACCAGATGATGCTTAGAGGCAGGAGAGGGAGAAAAGAGAAACAAAGAAAGAATTTCACCGCCCAGCTCATGACATCCTCGAACCAGGGCTGCGGGTTTGTGCCAGGTACTGTTCTGTTCCCTCAGGGACCAAACTGTGGTCCCAGATAGCAGCACACCTTAAACAATGGCACAAGCCCATCACCTCTGAGCTGGTGTTTGAATTACAGTGGGGAGCTGGCAGAGAGTGGGGGGNGGGGGGGCGGCACGGGGAGCGACAGATAATTTATGGGTGAGGTCTTCAAAAGGGCTCTGTTCCCACTCGGGACAATGGGAGCTGCTGGGGTCTTCGCATGCACTTACCAATCTGGTCACGTCAGCACCAACCCCCTGCTCGGGTTTATGAAGAATACCCTTCAGTGTGACACTGACCTCTAAAACAAATAGAGTATTGCGGCGCGCTGATGCCCCATTCATCACCGGGTGACAATGGGAGCCAGGCCCGTGAGCGAACAGCGTTTCATTCAGGGCGCGACTGACTCGCTCCGAGCCAGGCGGCACAGCCCTGCCGGTGCCAGCCCCGTGCTGCCCCGTCCCACCGGGAATGCACCGGGATGCCGCAGCACCGCGGGGAAATCCTGTTTCACAGCACACGGATGGCTCGGGCTGCGGGCTGGGGCAGCCAGAGGGAGCCAGGGAGGGAGAGGGGTGGGAAAGATGAGACCCAGGATACCTTCTCACCCGGGAGTGTCTCACTTTGCAAGACGTGCCTTCTCACTCTGGGCTGAGACAAGGGGCAATGCTGTCCCGGAGGAGAAAGGATGCCTGAGGGCTCTGGATAGGGTCCTCCTCTGTACAAGAACAGTGAGTGTAGTACAGCTGTGGTGAGAGGTGATGGAGAAGCAGGGCAGGGAGCTGGGCATGAAGTCTTGCTGGGTGTGCTGTGCCATTGAGGGGTAGGCATCTACAAACAGACCCTGACGGGCACTAGGACCTCACTAGCTAACTTTCATGGCTTCTCTGTTGCACTCATCACCTCCAGGATTAATTTTCTTGAGCTGTTTCTGCTGCAAACAACTCCCTGTTGCTGTTCCTATGCACGAGGATAGAGGAGATGGCTGGTGGCAGGACAAAACCACCATGTCAGGCTTCAGAGGAATGTGCAGGGGTCGTTTGGTGTCCTTCTATAGGGTCCCAGGCCAGAGGAAGGCTTTCTTCCCCATCCCTAAGCCAGGCTGGGCTGAGCACTAAAGCAGCAAGGTGCATATGCTCACTTAGTTGTTTTTTTTTTTTTTTGTCATTCACATCCTCCATCAATGGTTAATTCCTCCTGAATGAGCCTTGGACTGTCTGGTGATTGCATTTGCTGGTCACGTCTCTGGATCACAAAAGCAATCACAGTTCTACATATGTTCCTCATAAGGACCTCTGCAAATGACCAAAGTGAATATGCAGGGAGTCATTCCCACGTGCAGATTGTAGCATGAAGAGTGCAATTACAGAGATTCCTCGAAAAAGTTGCCTGTGTATGTGCAGATGTGTACATTCACACTTTTAACAAGCCTGATCTTATCTAGGCAGGCACCAGGGCTGAGAGAAATGCTCCCACACATTTTCAGAGGGTGTTTCAGGGATTAATCCTGCCAAGGACTTGCCTCTCTGAGAAAGTGGTCTTGTGCCGGTGCCTGAAAGATTGTAATGCGCAACATTATCTTTCAACAGACATCTGTGTTAACAACTGAAATGGAATGATGGCACATTAAAAACTTTACCGTGCTGTTGCAAAACACTTGCCAAAAAAACCCTGAGCTGCTGCTGTAGGTTACTCTGAATCATGCCTGAAAATAGCATATCCAGCATTACTTGGAAGCAGGCACACGGTCGCCAGCAAATCTAATTATCTCCTGGGAAATAAAGCACCAGTGCCTGTGTGGAAGGCTCAGAGGTGAGTGTAGGCATTGTCCCAGCATTCAGAGGAATGATACATGCATTTGTGATTTCTGTAGGTCATGAAATCACAGTGCCCTTGCCAAGTGTGCAGTTGTCTGATCATGTGAGGATCACCCACCTAGTGCTGGCTTGGCCTGCGAGGGATCTCAAATAAAGCAAGCAAGGGCGACACTGTGAGAATTCATGTCTTGATTTCCCAGCTCACTGCTCAGAGAGGGACGGTGTTATGAGGGTGAAATGACTCATCTGGTGGATCGTGGTTGTTTCAGCACCTTTGATAGTGGTGGGTGCAATTTACATCTTCCTTTTCCTCCGAGTGGTCCCTGGGAGGTGTCTGTCTGTCCCCAGGGTGGCAGAGGGAGGTTGGTGCCCTGGAGGGCAGGACAAAGCTGCCTGGAGGGTAGGACAAAGGGCTAAAGGACTCGTGGGGATATCCTACACAGATGGAGCAGCATCAGTGAGGCTGCTCAGGCACTGCAGCAAAGCCTGGATGGTGAGCACTGAATTAGCGACCAAAGGCATGGCCTCTGTTCTGGAAACCTCTCTGGAAAGCTCTAGAGCATGGGAACACCACAGGGAAAGCCTCAGCAGACGGGAGATGAGAATCAAAGGTCTTCAGGAGAGCTGTGATGTTTTGGAGCAGCAGCTGGAGAGCAGAGAGGATGTGTCCGAAAGGACACTGCCTGATGATACATGAGCAACTGAACCTGGTCACAGTTATGACAGAAGACATGAGTGGAAAGTAGCTCAGAGGTTATGACATCTGCCTAAAGAAGTCTACAAGCATGTGGAGAACTAGGAAAGAAGATTCTAGAAACATTTGAAATACCTGATGGCATCCACCTGAATGGGATGAAATGACATGGAATGCTTGTGGTTGGAAGCTGAATCTCATTTCATATAAGGTGACCTTAAAGATGGTTTGACCACAGGCAGGTGTCTGTCCTGGGAACCTGAACAGCTCTCTAGAGTCTCAGCTTTATTAACTGGCTCTTTTTCCACTGCAAGAGACATTTAGATACCAGACACTTATATGTAAGTGCTTACATTGAATCTGTGGTTATCTAATCTCAGGGAATTGTTGTTGGTCCCAGCAGCATGGAGAACTGTGAGACAGAGCTGCAGAGGTGGTCACAACATCAGGAAGGACATGATCTCTGGGGGAAGTGATATTCATAGTGTGACTGGTGAACCGCATGTACTGAACAGCTCACTCCCCTCACAGGCATATCCCAAAGAGTTCCAAACACAAACCACAGGGAAGGTCCCTAACTTACTTCATCCCTGCAACATCCCATGTGAGAACCACACATTGTCCAACACTGGCAAAAATATTATTTCTCAGGATTATTTATTCTCAGGATTTGTTTCCCAGGATTGTTTATTGAGAACTTTTTGATAGACTGTGCTAAGAATAACCCAAGTGGGAAAGATGTGGTTTGACTGAGTGAAAAGGCGGTCCTGTGTCTCTCGAAGTTTTGCTAACAATGTCTGAGAGGTTTATTAGCATCTGAACACTTAATGTGTGTGAAGCCCCCAGAACAGTGAGCAAGGCTTGGTAATGTGGTGAAGAACATTGTCACTGTGGGACAATTCAGTATTTTGTGCTTTTGTAAAATTCAAAGTACTGTCAGAGGCTCTCTGACTTGAGTGTAGAAGCTGCTGCAATCTGAACTACCGGCTGTGAGATTGCATATGCTGTGGGTTTTTTTTCTGTGCCATGTTCCAGGCTCATTCTTAGAGGACATTGCGTCCAAACCATCTCCTGGCCTCTGCTCTGTTTCACATTACCAAAGCCAAGCCTTCAAACTTAATCCTTTGACCAAATTTCTTGAGCCCTCCTATTTTTTTGGCCTGAGCACCAATAGCTCAGTTTAACCTTTTGCAATAATGCAACACTCCCTGGGATAATGCCTGAAGTCTCTGCCTGGTTAGCAATTATTTAAATACTCTGTTATGAATAGGATCAAAGCCTTCTCTTATTGAAACACTCCATTCCCGATGCCAGAAGTTGTCACCGCATGACAAATGGATTGCCTGCTCTCTTCTCACAAGTGTGCTCTAACCAGACAGGGCTGGGCAGCCTGTGGGATGGGGGAGTTTAATTAATAACAATATTTAATTTCTACAATGGAGCACTTAGGGGAGGATGAATATTGCAGCAGCTGTGCTGTGTCTGCCTCCAGTGCCCGTTTGCGAAGAGCGAGTGGCTCCATCAGCGGAAAGCTCGGCCGCGTGCCTCGCATCGCCGGCTCCCAGAGTTCCGCGGAATATTTCAGCCAGGACAATTTTTTTCTTTTTTCTTCCCTCAGTTACTGAGCAGCATAAGTGTCATCGTTCCTCCAACTGATAGTAGCTATGGAAACCATGACATCACTGCCGACATAGCGATACATAAAAATTCAAGCGGCTGGGGACCGGTTGCTAGGAGAGCTCCGCTCGGGAAAGTCATCGGGCAGGCAGCCAAGGGACAGGAGTCTGCTGAACATGTTGTACTTCACCCTGGTGATTTTACCCTCCTCCCACTATTTTCTCTTTCACATGCAAAGCTTTTTTCTTTTTCCCCCCTCTCTTTTTCTTTTTTTTTCTTTCCCCCTCACTGTATTCACCCTGAAATTATCTCAGAGATTTTTACAAGGGGCTAAGGAGCTGGTGGAGTAGCTGTGCATTATAACAATGTGTACAAGGTCAGGAAAGAAAGCTGCATACTGTATTCAACATCAAATAAAAGCCATCATCAGCCACCTTTGTGACACCTGAGTTATCACAGACATGCATTTTGGGTCACTTTTGGACAAGGGTTTTTTTAAGCTTTATGTATACATAAATTAGTGTAAAAGCCTGACCAAAAATCATCAGAATTAAAGGTGATTTGAACCAAGGGTGAGAAGTGACCTCTGTAGTGGGTAAAACCTCATACTACAACTGGTCTGAATTTGAGAAGTGGAGTTTTTTCCAGCAGTCTGAGTCACACCTGGTTTCTGGAGAGCTGCTGCAACTCATCTGGTGGTTTTGGACCACTGGTGGTCAAGGGAAAGAAGTGAGGCAAGTCTTGTAGGGTGAGATGTTATTTTTTATTAGACCAAAATTATTTTATTAGACCCAAACTGTTAGAAACATCCACAAACTAAGAAAACCCTTCCCTGTGCTCTGAGAGGATTTATTAAGGAGGCACATTTGCTCATTCCAGTGTTGTTGGTAGGTCTAATGAGGGATCTTGCACAAAGTTCTGGTCCTTGCCAGTGTGTCCATCTCTCTTGGATGGACCTGCCATAAAGGACAATTGGTGTGTCTATGCCTGGATGCAATAGATTCAGGGGTACAGGTTTAAATTTGTGTTTCTGTACACATATAGAGATATACTTTTATTTGTTTTCCTCCCAGACTGGAATGTCACTTGCAGAGGAAGTTTGGCAAGGAGATTTTCACATGACCACCCAAGTACTAACAAATTACAAGATCTTAATAAAGGCAATATTCAGACTGAATAGTCCTGGTAACTGACCAAAGAGTGAAGTGGATTTGGGGAGATTTGTCTAGGAATTACTCATCAAAATTATTTGGTAAAGGTTTTGGTTCTTTTTTTCCAAAAACTGCGTTTGTAAAATTCTTAGAATGTAAGCAGAAACTGAGAAGAAAACAGAAAGAGAAAAAAAAAAAATCAGCTGTTGATTAACTTATTTTCAGACAGACTCTGATTCTGGAGAAATGGGCCCTCGGCACACTCAAGGCACCCACATGAACACAGACACAACCTGAAGATGCACATGAACATCACATGAAAATGTAATTATTTCAATTTTTACGAACCAGATTGTGACTTAATAAACAGGTGGTATGCCTCCCTCCAGATAGAGCTGAGATTTGACTTATTCGTGTTTATTAAACGTACAGGATAACGTGTATTAGGAATTGAGAGTACAAGTTTGGGTTAAAAAGGTGCCTTTTGGTGTGGAAGGAAGTTTGCTGTAAGTACATCAATCTACTTAATAGGTCATAGCTTGGTTCATAAAAATGAACTGATAACTCTTCCATTTTGTCTAAAAGTATGTGCATTTCTATGGGATCAGGCTATTGTTTCCCCAGATGACCTTTAGGGAATGAGAAGTACTTTGGACAAGCTGCCGCATCTTTCACTGACATTTTATCTTAATGCACAAGGTTTATTCTTTAGTCATCTTGATGGAAAACCCTAAAAAAGTTAACCAAGAGTCTCTTTTAATAACTATGGCCATAGCAGGATTTGAACTTGCCTTCCCTAAAATAAGGTAGGCATTTTACTATCCATTAGGACACAAGATCTTTGGCTACCTTCCATGGGAATTTAAAGGTGTTAAATTAGCTACAGGAGGGTTTCACTATTGTTCCCTAAATGTAATGGAAGTGGATTTAAATTTACAAGGGGAAAAGCTAATAATTAAAAATCGAACATAAGGGCTATAAAGTAAAAAATGGGCTCTCTTGGACTGGGTTACAAAACTTCATGGAAAGTGCAGCTCCTGCTGTGTTATGCTTTTCTAGAATGACTTAAAAAATAAAAAGAGGTTTCTTAAAGGTGTTTTTTGTTGCAAATTAATTGCTTGTGGCTTCCATGGATCTTACAGCCTATAAAGATGTCTCCATTGTGGATTCCATTGATTATTTCATTCAGGGTTCCCCCCTGCTTCTTCTTGTTACCAAAATCACATACAAATTAAGAAAAGTGTTGGTGAGGAAGTTGTGAGAGTTACTAATGCCACAGATGTGTCAGACCTGAGGATTTAGGGTACAGATCACAGCAACCTCCAGTTCCCTCTCAGATTCCGTGCATTTGTCCCTTTTTCATGCAGTGTCACATGGGCCACCGCCAGCCACTCATCCCAGTAGGTATCATGATCATGGTCCTTATCTGCATGAGTTCTGTGATCCACTGGGATTGGGTTGTTTGATCTACCTCTATGAGCCTTGAAAATAGAGAAAATAAATACTCCTGGAGCTGGAGACAAGCTGGAGAAAGGTCTGATGGCAATGCAGGATCTGCCAGCAACCTGGCAGGTGACAGAGAACAACCGAAGGAACTCATCCTCACTTTCTTCCTCCACCAGCAATTCCAAATATGCAAGTGATGTGAAATCTCAGCAACTCCAGCTGCCCATGTAGAAATATCACCTTGTCTCAGAACTTCCTTACTGGGAAGAAGGGCCAAGAAAATACCTTGTTTTTGGTGTGTTTCTCCTGCCATGGGATTTTCCTGTCTGAATTTCAGCCTGATCATCAGAAAGCTTCCTTCCCAGAAACTTTTGCCTCTACCACGTTTTGCATCTATGCAGTTTCATTCATCCCCTCATTCCCCTTTTCCACAAGCCACCAGTTTGTTGTTATTGTTATTTTTAACATTTAACATGTTATTGTTATTTTTAACATTAACTGCAAAACCACTTCTGCATTTTCTCTTGTCACTCTGATTCTTGTCACTTTTGTCAAATAAACAGTTGAATTGTGCTGCCTTCTAGGGCTGTTTCTTTCCCTAGTTCTCCTTTTTCACTGAATTTTTTCACTGCCCTAAACTTTACTCTGCTCAGGCTGAATTTCCCCTTGTCTTTTCACTTCTATTGTGTTTTCAATCAGATCTTATGAACACCTGGTCTCTTGGGACATCTAACCCGATATGAAGAATATCACACTATTGGTGAGAGGGTTTTAAAGTGCCTATGGGGAAAAGAGAGTTATCCAGGCAGCCACTGTTGTGGCTTCCATATAGCACTTCATCCACAGGAAAATTTTTGAAGGGAATGGTGGTTTTAAGCCTGTAGGAAAGCAGAAAACGGGACACAAAGCAGGGTGGAGTTACCAAGGGTAATCCTCAGAGCTTGCCTAAGATAAGGGGGTTTAGAGAAAGGTTGTGCATTCGAGTTAATCCCTGTGGGTGCAGATGTATTCTCTGATCTGAAGGACGCTGAGAGACATCAACATTAGTCAGGTCACTCATGGCTGGAATTGGGATATGTCTCCTACTGATCCCATAACAAAAGGGGGCTGAGTAAGGAACAGGGAGCTTTTTGCTGAGCAAACGTGAAATCTTCGTTCCACTGCTTTGGCAGAGACTCTGCTTCATCTTGTTTAGGACTCCTCTGCAAATGAGCTGCTTAAAAATATGGGTTTCCCTTCTCTTTTTGGAGAAGGACAACAAAAGTTGAAAAATTTAAGTTTCAGCTTAAATTCCAAGAGGAGGAAAAGCAGGAATGGAAATCTGTTATTTACTGTTACGCTGCTGGTGTATATCAACATATATGACTAAGTGGCACAATCTGGGCTCAAACTTTCCTTATCAAGAACTGATCACTTCTGAACAATGAAGAAAGTTTCACCCAGGCCTCTTAGTCCCGGGTACAAGGGCTTGGTGCTTGGAGAAGGTAAGGACTGTGAAGTTGGTGCAATTCTCAAACAAATCTGCTGGCAGTTGGCATGGCTGGAGGTGTGTTGTGCAACAAACTCTTTGCTCATCAAAGATCAGCTCCTACCACTTGCTCCCCCAGCACATTAATCATTAGCTGGAGGTGGATGGAGGGGAAGAGATACAAGTTCAGGCTTTAGTAGAACTTTTATGTGTTGACACTGTCAATCAGTTAAGAGATGACAGGAGATCACAGAATCACAGAATGTGCTGAGTTGGAAGGGATTCACAAGGATCATAAAGATTTATGTGTTTGAGGTGTTTTCAATGTCACTGAAGTTCAGAAGAGCAATTCAGACTGACTGCCAGTACAAACACCCCATGTTAGCCAGAAGAGATCCTATAATTCACTATTCAACAACTTTTTGCCATTGACTGGGTGGGGATGGAGGATGTGGTGGCCCAAGGCTGCAGAAAGTCTCAGTTTCTCACTGGTTTCTGGAATTCTAGTTTCATAATCTGAGCATTAATATCTCCAGGTCTTCTTCACCTGGTCTCTTGACTTGGATGAGCAAAGTGGTAGAATTATCAGTTCTATCCAGAACAAGACAACTTCAGCCTCTAAAGTCATTAGCCCCAGGCACTATTCTGGTGTCTCCCACAGGCTCTTTGGATTGCCATTTCTCCTCCCTGTCTCCATCTTCCCTGACATGCAGTGAAAAGGTTCCAAAGCCACTTCCCCATGGAGCAGGGACACAGAGAAGAAAGTCCCCTAACAGTCTTTTTGACACCCCATCGTGCCATGTCCTGTCATCAGCAGCAGAGGGGTGGATGCAATGAAGCTGCCAGCCTACATCCAAGCCACCCATTCCCAACACATCAGACTTTTCCAAACCCACATTACCTGTGTGAGACTCAGTGAAGGCAGTAGTCCTCGCACAGAAAGTGTGGGATGGTTTCACTTTGAAGAGTGTTTCAGTCAGCAGCCAACCAGACTCTTGCTCAGTATTCAGCATTTTATTTGTATAGGGAAATAAGTGGCAAAATTCCCATTATCTTCAAAGGGACAGTAGAGCCCCAAGTCCTTATGCAATGCATTACTATTAGATGGAAATGCTTGCTGAGATCTGATATTGGTGAGATTCTGAGTTTTATTTTTTTTAATATTTTATTTTATTTTAAAATTTATTTTATTTAAAAATTTTATTTCATTTTAAAATTTTATTTCAAATTTTTATTTATTTTCATTTTGTTTTTCTTTAATTTGTTTAATTTAATTTAATTTAATTTAATTTTAGCTCTGCAAATAAACGTTTCAGCTTATTCAAATAAAGAAATAGCTGGTCCAGCACAGTTTAGTCTGTGATTCTTTCCATAACATGAAAATCCAGAGATTTGAATCAAACTGTATTCCTGACAAGAGACTTGGGAAAAGAGGAGTGGTGGTGGACTCAGCTCTACTTTGCAGCGCTGATCCCAGTTTCAAACATAATCGCCTCCAAATGTTGCAGATGGAATTTCTGCTGAACAGAGCGGTGGGTTTGCTGGGGAAGAAGCAGGCCAGAGAAAACATCAGAGGTGACCAGGTGAGGCCATGCTGGCAGGGAGGGAAGCAGTGACAGCACTCCCTGGCGTGGCTGCAGCTGCAGGAGGTGTGGGAAGGGGTTGACTGAGCAGCAAAGTGCACATCTCACGGCTGAGTCCAGCCCTCGTGAAACCACCGTGCCGTGACTGCCAGGCAAGCCCCACATGGGATGATGGGTTCCGTGGGTGCCTCTGGAGCCAGCAGCTGCATCTCTAGCTGGCTGCCTTCCCCCGGGGCCCTCCTCACCTGAGCACACACTTCATCGCAAACAAAACACGGGCCAGGATCCTCAGAGGGGCTGCCAGCGACTGCTGGCTGATTTATGAGCTGCTGTCAGATGCAATGCGATAGAAGGAGGTTTTCGAGCTTCGCAGGGAGACCAGGTGGCTCTGGAGAAACCTCTCCAGGTCAAGGCTGTTGGTGGTAAGTGCCCTTGGCTAGTTACAGCTTGGAAAATTGTACTTTGCGCAGCTGAACTTCTGAAGGAACCTGAGACGGGGAGGAAATGGATGGGCGGTGATTCCTCATGACCCCATCTCTTGCAGACAGGAGCTGGATTGCTGGGGGCAAGTTATTCCCTAATTGAGCATTACAGACATTAGTGCTGTCGCTGACCCAGCAGGCCCAGTTAGGGACCGTGGCCATGTTCAAGCACATGAACCAAAACCAAAGTACTTGTGTGTGTTTTGAGAGACGGTGGTGAATACAGCAAGCAGATGTGAGGAGCTCTGTGAAATGAAAAGCTGCCTTAGAGCCTCTTGTTCTCCTCTGGAGCACCTGCTTGTGGTCACAGCTAAAAGGGGAGTTCTTGACCCAGGGACTGCTCCAGTACAGTGATTTCTTTGCATCTGGCTCAAGACCAACTAGGATTCAGCAGCAGGATGTGCAGTGCCATGAGCAGAGGGAGAGGCAGATGCTCAGTGTGTCTCCCCACTTGTTTCATTTGAGAGCAGTGTAGAAACTCAGAGAGAGATAAATCCCACCCCTTTGTCCATGGATACATCTCCAGGAGTCAATGCTAGAATTACAGTTTCTAAGCGCAGAATATCCTGAGTTGGAAGGGACCCACAGGGATCATCGAGTCCAGTTCCTGGCCCTGAACAGGACAACACAAAAAATCCCACCCTGTGCCTGAGAGTGTTGTCCAAACATGCCTTAAGCTCTGACAGCCTTGGATCTGTGACCACCTGTTTGGGGAGCCTGTTCCAGTGCCCACCCACCCTCTGCATGAAGATCCTTTTCCTAATATCCAACCTTCTCAGCATCTCTGCTGAAAAGCTCCAGACCAGCTTTGCAGGCGGGGTGGGCAGATGGCATCCAGCTGAAGGACTCAATGACACCATTTGTCACAGTAAAGAGCCACCAGACTAGAAGCCACCTCCTTGGCTCATTGCAGCCCTGATACTGCAAGTGGTGAGGCCATATGCTGTCTCCCACAACCTGTGAGACTGTTCACATCTCATCAGGACCTGTGCTGAGATGCTCTGAGACCTCCCTATTTATATGGCATGGCTTATAAGCTTCTGCATTTGTCACTCCATGTGTGGGACTCGTGCCAGGTTTCAAGTCTGGGATAGGTCTCTTTGGTTGCCCAGGGAGGTCAGGGTCCTTCTTGGCCAAAACTGTCTCCCTCAGGTTTGATCATATTTTCCATTCTGGTTTTGATGGCAATCCAGCTTTCAGACAACCTTTTATAAAAGCTGCTTTGGTTTTTTTTTTTTCCCCTTGGTCTCCCTCTGTCCCTCTTTTAAAATATTTTAATTTGGACAGGTCTAAACCTCCCACACACCCACCCAGACACCGAGGTGGAACCAGATGGTTGCACTGGGATCTGACCTGCAGCAGGCAAACACCAAGTCCAGGACACACAGAAATATTCCCAGAGCACAAATCCTAGGACAAAATGCTCTGTGCAGATTACCCGGAAGTGGGAGTTTTCCTCAAAGGGAAAGTTTTCCTCCAGGGACTCAGACTGCTACAAAAGAAGAGTTCTTTTTGCCGCGAGTGTATCTTTGAATCCATGTCCCTGTATCTGTGCAGGAATGCCAGACATGGAAAAAATAAAATATTCACCCAAAATTAAATATTCACCAAAAAAGAGGTATTCTCCATCAATCCTTTTCAGCCAGATCTTTGGCAATTCTCACTGCCCAGCTCTGCTTGCTATAAAGGCCATTGGGACCCCTCAGACTAAGGGGAAAGGTCCGTCCTCCTGCACTTATTCCAGAGGGGAATTGCTGACATCCAACTGCTGAACGCCATGGCTGGCCATGGAGGGCAGGGGTTTGAGCTGTGCCAGCCACACGCAAACCCCGGTGTGCAGCTGCCCCCAGCCCTGGCACTGCCAGGAGAAGAGGTGCTGCTGTGCCTCAGCCATCCAGACCTGCTGCCAGTGATGGGTTCCACTGCCATGTCCCTCACAGGGGGCAAAGGGCACCCAGCAGGCCCAGCCCTTCCCCTCAGCAGGCCCAGCCATCCCTCCTGGGCTCACATGGGGCGAGGGGTGGCTGTGGCAGGTCCCCGTGGCATCCCCAGGGCTGGCAGAGCCACCGTCTGCCCACTAATAGGATCAGTGAGAGGCCGGGGAGGGAGCCAGGGTGGACACCTGAGGTCAGCCCGTGTCCCTCCGCCTGAGCCAGGCTCAGCTCATTGCAGGGCATGTGAGAGGAAAACCTGAGCTGCAGTGGCGTGGAGCGGGAGGCAGCGCAGCGGGAGAGGGCAAGCAGCCAGGCTTCCCCCCTGTTCCAGCTGCCTCGGGCTGCAGGGTTGGCCTCTGGAGCTGCTTCATGCCGTCCTTAAGTAGAAATCCCTCCTGAAGGAGGTGTGCAGGGAGCTGTGAGTTAAATGTGACTCCTCCTTGGCCCCCTGCCCAGCGCTGAGTTCAGGCTATGAGTCAGGGAGCAGGGGAAGGAAGCCAGGGGATGCTGTCATGCTGTGAGGGGGAATTTGTGCTCTGCAGCCTTCCTTACGTGTGAGTCGTGCTTGGAGGTGGCTTTTATAGGTGGGAATGCCCTCTCTGAATGACACTTCTGAGCCCTGCTGTAGTGCCAGAGACCTGGGAGTCACTGAAAAGTGAGGCTCCAGGCAAAGGACCCCAACACTGATCTCATCTTAGCTTACATCCCATTCCTCTGCACCTGGGAGTGCTCTGCACTCTCCAGGATGATAAAGATAGCTCATGTACCCTTACATCAGCTGGCCAGCACCATCTGGTCCCACCAAGGGGACACACAGACCCACAGGACCTGCCAAGCCCTTGGCTGACCTCAGCAACCACACTCCATGTGACAGCTTTGGAAAGGAGAAGGAGGTGTTTCAAGCTACTTACAGATTTCCATGGACCACGCTGTGAGAAACCAGCTCTTGGCTGCTCTGCCTGGGTCCAGCTGGAGATTCTGAGGGAAGCTGGGAGCTGAGGTCGTGTAGCAGATGCTGATCTGTGCACTTACTGTTGTGGCTGCTACATAATGGGGAGTGGATTAAAGAGATACATGGGGCAGCACCCTCCCCAGAGTTAATTAAGTGATTTAATTTTGTGGGGGATGAGCTTTTTAGTAGGCCCTGTAGCACAGAACAAGGGTTAATAGTCTTAAATGAAAGGAGGGTAGATTCAGACTAAATATAAGGTAGAATGTTTTTATAGTGAGGGTGGTGAGGTCCTGGCACAGGTTGCCCAGAGAGGTGCCCATAGAGGTAGTGGATTCAAGGTCAGGTTGGATGGGGCTCTGAGTAACTTGATTTAGTTGAAGATGACTCTGCTCAGTGCAAGGGGTTAGGACTAGATGGCCTTTAAGTGTCCCTTCCAACCCAAAACCTTCCACAGCCCTGTGATCTTGTGAAGTGCATCTTGGCCCACTTGGTGTGAACCAGAGCAGAGTACATGAAAGCAAAGTGGGGGACCAAGGGGTGGCATCCCCTATGGCAAAGTGGGAGGCAGTGCAGAGCTGCTCCCAGCACGGGCACGGGCTCAGTTCTGCAGTGACTTTGGGACTGACCCACACGGGGAGATGTGCAGGCACGAATCAGATCCAAGGGGGGCTTGACAACAAGCTACAAATCAAATCCATACATCTGGAGCATGAGGTGGCTCCAAGACTCACCAGCTTTGCCTTATTTAAAAATCCCCACGCTGGGACACTCTGCAATCCTGACCCCCTCCAGGATGCTCCATTTAGAGAGAATACAGCATTTCTCCCTCAAAATCACATAAACCCCAGAAACCAGGGATGCTGGCAGCTGCTTGGATAATTTGGCTGACTGAGCATGACTTTGATTCATTTATTTTTTGAGAGGGAAATATCTGGCTCAACTGGAGACTAATTCCCTCCCTCTCCTGAGATTGTCTTTAATAGCTAAATCTCAGCTCTCTCCCTCGCTCTCATACCTCTGGAAACAATTGAATCAATTCCTTGTTTATAAAATGCCTGTGTTTATGTACAGTTGACAAAATAAAACCTGCCTTCTATTTTCTGCCAGATCTCAACAATATTAGTCTTTGAGGAAAATTTTCACTTTATTTTGTGCATTTTTCTCAATCTCCAGTCACAAGCAAGAGACACCTTTAAAGAAATGGGAAATGAAGTCCAGAGTGAGATACACATTAAGGAATTCAGGTCCTGACCTAAATCTATTTTTCATCCAAATATGAATCCAAATACACTTGATTTTCAGAAGATGGTAGCTGGAGCTGGACACCACACAGACACTACTATCACAGATACAGGGCCTGCTGCAGACCTGCTTTAGTAGCTGTTTTTCAGATGTCTTCTGACCCCTCACATCCCTCTAGCTGAGATACATTTTCCCTGACCTTGGTCATTTGATGTTGAGGAGGGACTGTTCTCTTTTAGGCTGAGCAGCAGGATGGCATGGAGAAATCTCTCCTTGCAGGAAGGGTTCATCTGATCTATTTTGAATGTCTGCTTTGGGTGAGAGGAATCACACCTCACAAACCTTTAAGGGGATCTGATGGTAACTTGTTTTCATGAAGATACTCACGGGTGGTACAAAAATGCCATGATTTGGTTCTGGAAAAGCAGCTGGAGCTCATCATGGACAAGGAGGACTTGGGATGCTCCATGTGAAGAACCCAAAAAGTTGTGTCTCTGTGCAGCATTCCAGATGTGCCCTTCTGCTCCAGAGAGCTTTAGAGACCAAGAAATGAAAAATGTACTTATATTGGTATCAAGAAATGAAAAATGTGCTTATATTAATCCAATGTAAAAGTAACACTGGTTCAATTCCCATGTGGTTCAATCAGTTCATCTCCATGCTCTAATGTCAGGCTGGCAGAACATCCCAGCTTCTCCCAGACCCAGGACAGCGCCCCTTGGCAAACACAGCTCAGCACAAGTATTAATGAATTTTGGCTCTCCCATTCAACCTTTGGCCCTCAGCCTTGTCACACTGCCAGCAATGTTCCCAGGGCTCAGGGCAAGTCACTGCCTGTGCTTCACACGTGTGTCCCTGAGGCTCTGATGTCACCAGAGACCAGCCAGGCATGGCTGTTCTGTCCCAATCCCTCCTGGAAAGAAGCAGGGATTTTGAAAAGAAAAATGAGTCCACACACAGAGCCGTTCTGGCACAACCACCGTGCCTTTAATTCACATTCCCCGTTTGTTTGAAATAACATCATCGTGTAGACAAGCTGTAAATTCAGTTCTGCCAAAAAATCAAGTTAATCCCCACATTTCTTAATGCTCATCAGACAGAGTTTGCTCCTGGCTTTCTGGCTCTGAGAAAGAGCCTCCAACAGGTTTGGTGTACCTTGAGGTACCTGACAGCCAGTCATGTCAGGGTACTTCTTCTGGGAAAGTAATTTTAAAAAAAATTACTTCCCATGCCAGGATCTAGGCTGCAGAGAGTAATCTTGGGCAGTTTTTACTAACTGGTGGGTTTTGACTGCCTGGTGAGGTTGTGAAACACATTCATAGGTGGTTTAGTGTTAGAAGAAAGACTTTTAGCCAGCAGCAACGAGGAGCTTCCCACGTGGAAATGGAGACAGACCTTGGTTGGAAAGAGGTCACACTATTCAGGGAGCTGCTAAATGTCTTTAATTGCTTTCAGCACTCAGTCCCTGCACCGTGGGTGCATTTTTTACCTCTGCAGCTGGTAACCACCAGCACATCTCACTCCTTGCCTGGAGGGACTGAGCTGCTGCTGTATAGACTGGCTGGAAACTGGTCCCAGCATGAGGAAGTTTGAAAAGTACCAGTGCATTTAAACAAAATGACGTGAAAAGGAGCCTTATCTTCTGCCCGATAGAATGTGCAGTTATTTTTACCTTGGCATATCTAATTTTTGTGTGTAATCTAAGGTAAACACATTGCAGAGGGAAGGTAGAGCAGTTTTAGTCAGCAGTAAACTTTGCAGAGGCAGCTCCAAGGAGGGGATAATCTTTCCCTTGTCTAGTTTGTTTGGAAAGAAAATTAAACTTGCTTGTTCTCATTGTGTGTTTACCTATTGTGTGCACATTGGTTCTCAGTGGTGCAAAGTACAGCTTTTTCTGCCTTACAAATCAGTCTATAAACACGTTCACTTGCTTTTGTTGCTTTCTCAAATTTAAGTGATTAAAAAAAAAAAAGAACAACAACCCACAAAATCCACCCTATCTTTGCCAAAAGAACATTTTCAGCTGAGTTTTGCTATGAATAAAAGGAGAAGCTGAGCTCTGTATTGCAGTGAAAAAGAGGCTTTATTTCTATTTCTTGTGAATATTCATGGTACAACCTGTGCAGATGCAGGAATATTTTCTGCTCCATCTCACTGGGGTTCGTCACAATCAGGAGTGCAGTCCCCTCCCCTTTTTTAGCAGGGAGAGATGCTGTTTCTACAAGGCAGGTGGACAAATTAATAGTGTTCAGAATTAAGCCAGGTGTGCAGCCTTGTAAAACCCATGGCTTAAAGGTGTTTCTGGTCTGGAGACCAACAGTAAAAGCCAAAAACTGACCATGCCTATGATGAATCCACTGGTTTGATACAGAGTAAAGTGATATTGTAGATACAAATGTTATCTCTAACAGACATTAAACCATATCTGTAGGAACATTTATAGGTGGCTGTATCTATTGGCTGGTTAACCATTTATGAAAAAAATAATAGTAATAATAATAATAATAATAATAATGTCGTAATCCTTTAGAACTTATTAAAAGTCCTGTGGTGTGAACTATTCCCAGAAAAAGGCATCTCATCTTTCATTAAAGAATAAGATGTTGGGATTTTATTTTTTAAAATTTCATTGCAAAGGCGGTTTGGATGGTACAAACCACACTGATGGAGGGAAGAAGAAGACACATAAGAGGTCTCTGCAAGCTTGTAGGACACAAATGACACAAACATCACTTTTCCTGCCTTCTCAATCCTTTTTCTCCCAAAATTTCAGAGAGAGCAAGGCAGTGAGGTTTTGGGGTCTGCCCTCAGCAACCACTTAGTTGTTGCCCTGATTTTTGCAGTTCTGGATGTTGTCATTCTTCTGTAGCTAGTTTCTCACACTTTTCTCTGTAAACATGGCCATGTTACTGGAACTGTATCTTATCACTTACATTCCTTTCTCCTGGACACAGAACTTTGATGGACATTTCTTTTGACCACTGTGATTGAGGGAGGAAGAACTGATTTCCTTCAACGAATAGTGATTTCTAAATGTATATACAAAAATAAAGAAGGCGGGTCTTGCCCCCCTTCCTTCCTTTCTCTCTCATCCTGGTAACAGGTGCCTCTGTCTCTTCTTTTTGTGTCGTTACTGCGACATTTAGTTATGATTTTTGAGCCAGATGATCTCAGTGTGTGCAGGGTGAGATGAAAGGACTGGTGAGAGGACCTTGCCTGGCACCTTCAGTGCATCTGCTTAAAGCTGTTCTCTCGGGAAAAGCTCATCAGAGCTGAATCCACTGTGCCAAAATACTTCCTTGTGAAATTTGCTGGGGCTCCAGACCCTGATAGTGCCACCACAAGTCTCCTTTTTACCGCCTTTCAGCTTCTCCCAATTAGGGACATCACGGAAAAAGAGAGGCGGAAAAAAAAATCCTACCACAGGCAAACATTTCCTTTTGTACTCCGGGCGCTGTGGAGGTGGAACACGTTTTCCCCTGTCGGTTTTTCCTCCTCCCTAACCTCTGGGTCCTCTTCAGCATTTCCTCGCTCTCCATGGTTACCCCACACAAACAATGTCCCCGCTGGCAGGGCCGCTGCGAAGCTGCCATAAATGCGCAGTGCAGATGCAGCGGGTGACTCAGCGGGGTGACTCATGGGCAGCGAGCCTGTGCCGAGCCACGCCGGGGCCTGTGAGTCAGCAAGGCCCGCTCGCTGCTGAGCTCACACCCACAGCGAGAGAAGAAGCGCATCCCGGTGACTTCTGTGGAAACCCAGGGAGTCCTGCATGGGTGGCCCCGATGGCACATTCGGGAGATGAGTGGAAATCGGGGGAGGAAAAGTTGCAGTTCGGTTTTGCTGTCGTCACTGGCAGGGGGAGAGGGTTTGTGTAATGAGGGGGTTGCCGCTGTGATCCGAGCCTGAGCCCACCCATGGTGACGGCCCAGCCCAGCATCACTGGAAACCAAACTCTGGCACCTGAGGGAGGACAGGCACCGCACGGGAAAACCACATGGGTACTGCCTCTCTTTTAGGTCAGAAAGCAACTTTCTTACAGTGAGCCCATGAATTTTCTAGAGTTCCTGACCCTAACTCAGCCACAGCTCAAATATGTCCTGAGTCTGTACAGCCTCAGCCCCCACAGGATTCTCAGAATTCCCCTCTATTTACCTGTTTCTTCATTCCATTGATTCACGGACATTAGACCATCATTCACAATAATGCAGGCAGCCTGCCCCAAAATGATTAGGCTTTCACAGTGACAGATTAAAGCAAATTTTGCTTAACAATGTAATCAGTTACTACAATGGGCAAACAAAGGATAAAGCAAGGCAGATAGGGCATGGGAAAGTTACTTGTGGAACTGATAGGAGCTGTACGCAAATGTTAACACAAATGGAAATAAACTCAATATTAAACAAGGAAATGTATAAGCTTACAATCAAAAAGGAATTATAGTGTTGTTTTGTCTGGGTTTTTTTGTTGTTGTTGTTGGGCTTTTTTTTGAGGATAATAGGGAAATTCACTACTAGAAATTTGGCCTAAGTGTTGTGACTAAATTTCATGCAAGGCTGTGGCATCTGCTGGTAGAGGACATTGTATGAATGCCAGCTTGGGGACAGGAATGCAATTGGGCCATCAGATCCCTCTCTTACTTCTTAAGAAATAATTAAAAATATCCTCATCTAGCTGAAACAGATGGCTACAATCACACCATTTTGTCTTAATCTGAATAAGGAAAAAATTGTTTCCTGGCTTCATGACACTCAAGCTGTTCCTCTTAGCCTTTTCCCCAGGAAAAGCCCCAAACACTTCACACCTTTGACATTCTGAGGTTCTACCTACTGGTCAGACTAACTCATGCTAAAGTTCCCTAAGATGTCCATAACAGTTCACATATATGTGTATATATATATATATATATATATATATGTATAAATACATGTATATTGTCATAGATGATGCTGTGCTAAGTGCTATATTGAGGTCTTTGAAAGGGTTAGGTTTAAAGAGTGTGTCTAAAGCCCTTCCAGGTAATAATTTGTAGATTGGTCTGGTCATGCCAGGTCCAACTTGAACTCACTCCACTCTGCTGAGCAAAGCTGGGGCAGGGCTGCCATGCCCAGCATGCCTGGGCTGGCTCACATTCAGAGAGCCCTGCAGCTCAGCTCTACCTTCATCCAGGCTTCACTGTTGCCAAAGAGGTTGGTTTGCAGGATGATCCTTAGATCCAGGATTATCTGGGGTCGTAGCTCCAACCCAGTGCATCCTGCAGACAGGAGGCCATGAGGTACCTCTGGTTATGCTGCCTTGGTATCCCCAGCCCTATGCCACAGCCTGCTGCCCTGTCTCCTCCTTTTCAGTGAAGAACTGCTTCCAAATCTACATTGTCAAGCTCCAAAAAGGGCTGGCTCACAGCCTGCTGTATAGGGGAGATAAAGTTAGATGATGCCTTACACACCATGAAATGCTCCATGAAACTTTGTAGGGGATAGAATATGAACCTCTCTTAAACAGACTGGCTGTGACTGCCTGGAGAATGCATTTCTCATTAAGTTTGCTTTTGGTTTTGGATGAGCAAGGGATTCTTGGAGAGCATTGCTCCTCTTCTCTCTTGCATTTAAACCCCTTCTTTGCTTCTCCACCACGCTGTGTCTTGGCTGTTGTGGTGACACTGTTGTGGTGACACTGTTGTAGTGACACAGCTGTGGGGCTCTTGCTGTCAACCACTCTCAGAGCAGCTCCTTTGTTCCCAGACCAACTGTACCTTGCTGGATTTCCTCTTTGGTGCCCATGCCCTTCTCCAGACTGGCAGGAGATGGTGCTTTCCCAGAGGAATGGATCCCTGGATGAAGACAGAGGAGCATGAAGACATTTGTCAGGCATCCTGCAATGGGGAGGACAATAAGCTGCTGGTAAAGCTGATGTGGTGCAGCAGAGCATGGATGTATTTTTGCAGTGCTTTGCAGAGGGCAGTTAGCAAACTGAGAAGATGTTAAGTGGATTTGGGTGGAAAGGGAAGACCTGATGCATAAAAAGAGAAGGGAGAAAATAGGGAGAGCTCTCCTGGTAAAAGTGGAAGGGTGCAGGCATCTTTCAGACCAGTTGTCAGCCTGGGAGTCATGGACTGCTTCCAAGAGGGCCAAGAGTGGTAGCTAAGAAATGTACATTATTAGGCTTTATTTTGCTTTGCGGGAGTCTGCTGCACAGCTGGAAAGTGTAATTACGTCCTTGTGCTTTAAAATGGGCTGCACACATGCTGCTCCAGGCTGAGATTAGAAGGGGAATCTGGGAAAAGGTTAGGCACAGGCTATGCTGCAGTGGAAACATGCTTGTTGTGAATCTAAGAGGATAAGATTTGTTCCAGAAGCCACTTTCCATTGACACCAACCATTTTCCTGGTACATCCAAGGCAGCCAGAATAGTTTGTTATAAGCCTGGAATATGTCTGTGCCCCTCACTTTGGGTAGAGTGCTCAGCCATTTCTGCAGACTGAACATCAATTTTACAGGATATATTGGGAGGTTGAACAAAGGAACAGGCTTGGAGGAAGAGAACTGAGACAGGGAGGAAGAGAATTTCAAGCAATTCCTCCACCTCCACAGGAGATAAGAAGGGGTTAAGAAAGTGAGCTGGAAGAGGACAGTGTGTAAGCAAGGAAGGTCCCTTCCCTGGGAGAGATCCCAGGTTTGCATTTCCTGTGTATCCTGTGAGGTCAGCTGCTGCTGCTGCTGCTGGAGAATGCTCCTTCCAGAGCCAGGTGAAGGATTCAGAACATTTTGTTTCCAGCATTCTTCCATCCAGCAAGTAAACAGAGCACACAGAGTGCTGTCCTCTGGCAATGCCTCCAAACTGGAGATCATCACCTGTCACTACCACCAGCCACTCCTTCAAGCTGCAAAGAGCTGTACACTCATCTATAGGTTCAGGTTTTTCTCTAGACATAAGTGGGCACCCTCAGTACATTTCCATATAAAAGAGCTCTTGTTCTTACACCACTGCTTTGATTTTGTTTGTTTTTGTTTTTGTCTTAACCTGGAGAAAGTCCAACCAAGAACAATAGTAAGGTTTCAAAGCCAAGCACCCTGGTGCTAGAAGCTGCCAGAAGTCAGGCTGTTCACATCAGTTCAGTTTGATCTGCTATTTTGATTTCTTTTTACAAGACCCTGCATATTTCAGCGGAGGGGCCCAACCTCACTCAGCACGCCGGTTGGACAGTGAATCAGGCCATAAAGCAAACACTTTCTCTGGTGATTAATGCACACTGTGGGTATCCAGGAGAGGTAAATTATAGTCTTGGCTTTGCTACCACCTTTTGTTTGATGTTGAGTTGGGTGAGATGGTATCATAATGGAACTGTACAAGGTGGCTGAATTATGGTGGGGGCTCAACAGCATGAATTATGGCCTTCTCCGTTGTAGCCTTTTTGGTCTGTCTTTTGAAATCTTTGTATTCTTGCAACCCAGCTTTTTCATTGTCCTGGAGGACTGGGTAGACCCCTGCTTTTTTAATGTCCTCCAAAGAAAACAGCATCTGGGTGATCCCTGGCTGGGGCTGCTCATTGTGATCATTCTCCACTTGAGGGCGATGTGACCTGATCCAGTGCACACGGGAGGCAATCCGGGTGAAATTAAGATGAAAAACATTTGGCATCTGATGTTGGGTGTCCAAATGAGGTCTAGGCACCTCCACCTCTGTAGCTGGTGAAGAGTAGAGTTGAGCCAGGGGAGTTTGGAGGTAAAATCGGCTTTCTCTAGAAGAGAAGGCAACAGCTGAGCACATGAATTGCTCCCTGTGTTCCTGGGGCTGCATTGGGGAGGGTCATGAGACTCCCTTCCCACCACCTTTGTGTCTTTGAGGTCTCAAGACCCCAGTGTGGGCTCCAGCTGTGCCCCAGAAGGGTTTTCCAAAGCTCCTTGGTTGCAGCTACCACCTGTGTACAGCAATGTGACAATCTTGGGATGTGTCAGGTGTCCACTGAACAACCAAACCAAGGCCCAGATCTCTGCTCACAGTTCTGTGAGCTCATTTAGCTCATGTGCACACAGAGGCACTCATCTGCCTACATTTAAGGGTCTTGTTTGCAAGATAATCCCTGCCCTGGGTTATTGGTGCCCTCAAAGAAGGGAAAATGTCCAACTAGGTGTGGAAATGCAGGACATTTTTGCTGCCCATCTCTCAGTCAGGCTGTGACTTGTGGGTTGAGATCTCAGATCAAGAAGAAGCTGATGAAGCTGACTAAACACACAGGTGATGCTCCACTGCCAGGTTGCACAGCCAGGTTTTGCTGCAAAATATGTGGCAACAGGGCTTTTTAAAGATATAAATCTTTATTTTGCAAAAGCCTGTAATAATCTCTATGGCAAGAAATGTATTTCAGATTTCTGCAATCAATCAATACACTTTCTTTTTGTAGTCCAGGAAAGCTACCTTACACTCCATGAATATGGGAATATGCAATGGCTGCCTGATAAATGTTAGTTGATCTAAATAATCCACTTTAGTCATGTCTGGTTTATCTGTCAGGCTGATCAGCATTTATCTTTCTTGTTTGCAGATGAGCAGGAGAGAAATATTATTGATGGAAACATTTCAGTCCACTTAAAACTACATGAAACTAAATCAGTGTTACAGTGGCAATTGAAGCAGAGATTTCTAATTAGCAGCAGCTTAAAACACAGCAAAGGTCTATAATGAAATAAATAGATCACCATTGTCCCTGGCATTAGGGAAAGTGGTACAGGGCACCAGAAGCCTCATAGCTCATGCATCTTCCTGGAGCCTGCTTTCCGTGACCACGTTCAGAGTCTTCACATGTTCAGTTCCCTCTCTAAAGCAATTTTTCATGCATAACATTTGAATTTTTCGAAGCAGAAGGGCATATATTCTGCCTTACTGGGTATAAGTGTTGTTCTGATGTGGTGAGAGCTGCACAGAAAGTACCCTCATTTTGGGTCTCTGGGGACAGGAAAAGATCAGGTCCCAGGTCTGGGAGCAGAGCCCAGAAATCCATGTGTTTACCTCCTTGAAGCCAGTTGAAGTTTAGACCTATAACAAATGTGGGGTCCCACAACACCTCTGTGAGTATCCCTCTAATTTAGCTCCTTGAGTCTGTTCATCTTCTGATGGCTGATCCAATAACATTTGGGTTGAACTGCAGCAGGAAAGGATTTGGTTTCCCTGAAAAAAAAAGAGGAAACTGAAGTGCTTTCATTTATGTGTTAGTGGGTTAAGGAAATGATTCTGGGATCATTTGTTTCACATGTGCCTCTCTCTCATTTCTCAGACAGACAAGGTACTGCTGTTCTCGTAGCCTTTGATATGGGACAAAAGTAATAAGAGCGGGGAATTTGTAAAGGAAAAACAAATTCCAAGGGGGAAATTTCACCCTGGCCTGCAGACCTCACTCCCTCACAGGACTGCAGAGAGGCCAAGAACTGTGCAGGGCTCAGGACAATTGGAAAGTGTCTGTCCTTTCCTAGGTGATTGTGCTGGCTCTGGCCCTTCCAAACACACTTTGAGGGGCTCCCCGATTTTGGCTGTGCTCTTGCATTTTCTTTGCAGACACGTAGCAATATTTCTGCTCACCTGCATCCTAGGGAAGCCATCCAGAAAGCCCTGGCACTGTGGTGGCTGACCCTCCAACCATCTGCTGGTAACAGCAGGAGCCTTCTGGCTGCCTTGCTGTGGGAAGCACACGGTGACTTTCCTGCAAGAGGGACTTCTGCTGAGCAATTGCCCTGCAGAAAGATGAATTTACTGGCTGTGTCTTAAAAACTTCCACTCTACTGCTGAAGATGATGGGAATATACATTCCTGCTGGCCTGCTTGCTGCTGATTTGACATCATGCCACGTGGGGGAGGTGTTGGAAATAGGCAAATACTACAGAATTAAAAAAAAAAAAAATAAAATCACTCTGAGTTGAAAGGGAGGAGAGCCAGGAAAGGAAATACCTCAGGCAGAGAATTACTACTTCTGTATCAAAGCCAGCAGCTCCCTACTTTAATATTTAACACCCAAGAGAGCTGAGGGGGAGGATGCTGAGAATGGGTGAAATTTTTCAAAGGAACCCAATTTCTAGTGATTTTCCTTGGGTACATTTTTATAGTGAATATTCGGTTTGATGAGAAATGTGACTTTTGGTCATCAGAAGCACATTTACACATTCAACTGCAAATTGCTGAACAGTTTCAGCTGGGAAGCAAAATGTGGAGAGCAGCTGGAAGGGGAGGTGACATCAACCCCTCCCATCAAAATCCAGCACTGATTGCTGTTTTTCTCACTAAAAGTCAGTGTTTAACTCAGGGTCAAAGGGAAAGTTCAAGGGCTCAGGAAAAGAGAAGGCAAAAGGGGGAAGGCAGATTTTGCTTTGTTTAAATGAGGGATGTTGAGAAGACAACAAGGACGATGAAATGGGCACAAGCTGGGGAAATTCATTTTGGACATAAGGAAAAGCATCTTTGTCATGAAAGCACTGAAGCACTAGAAGAGAAGCCCAGGGAGAGTGAGCAGCCTGCATCTTCAGAGAGAATCAAAACTCAATGGAGCAAGGCCCTGAACAACTAGAGATGACCTTGAACCCAGGCCTGCTTTGATCAGGGCACTGAGCTGCAGACCTCCAGAGGTCCCTGACAACCCAAATTATTCTCCACTCCTGTGAAGCTCAGATTGAATGAAATGAGGAAAAAAGTGCCCCATTTTCCTGTCATTCCTCTCCCTTCAGCACAGCTGGAGGCTGGCATTCATGTGCTTTGCCATGCTCTTTGCCTTTCATACTTCTGGCCCATACAGGACCCTAATATCCATTTCAGCTGCTTTGCTTAATCAATTAAGCTGGTTTGAAGTTATTTCAGTCCCCAGTGATGCTGTCTGCATCAGTGACAGTGAAATCAATTGCCCTGCAACAAGAAGCACTCTTATTGCATTGCTAGCACTTAGGGGGATGTCTTTTGATGCTGCAGGACAGGGAAACAAGTGAGACAAGGGCCAGACAGGCTCACCAAGGGAAAGACAACAGGAAGAAGGTATTGGGAGGGTTGAAGTTCGTTGTCAAAGTGTCATGATACATGCACAGGGATCTCACTCTGCTCCTTTAACTTACCTTGTTGGAAGGAATGGTATATCCAGATTGCAAGACTGGATCCAGGCTATGGCAGGCCAATCCTGTTATCCACAACAGTTCACCATGACAGTTTACCTGCATCTGGTAAGGAAGTGCACCCAGATCTTCTCAGAAAGGAGCAATTTTTTTTTCCTATTTGCAAGTGGTGTGCAGGAATCCAAGAGTCACAGTTTAGTTTCGGGGAAGGGAGATGTGGGGTCTTTTTCTTGCTACCAAACCCTTAGGAATTTTGGAGTATTTAAGAGTGGAGAACTCTTTTGGAGTTCTTGAGTGGGGCTTGGACTCTGCAGCTGGTGATAAGAGGGCAAATGCATTAATAGTGCTTGTCACATGTTTGGATACTGTGAGGCTCCAGGCTTGATCCTACCCACTGGCTCCAGTGGGAAAAACCACAGACTGACTTTGCTTGGCCTGAGGTCACCTCCCATCCCTCTTAGTACCTGGAGAGTTAGGAAAGAGCCAGGACAGAGTTAAACAAAACACTTGCTGGCATGTGTGTCTTTTTCTGCACTGGCAAAACCCTGTTTGAGTAGATCCAGAAGGCTTTTGTCCCAAATATTTACAATTACACTGCTAAAAGGAACTGTTGGATGTGACCTGGAGGCCTCTTCTCCACCTCTCTGCCTAAGGGAGATCCAAAACTGTGTAAGGGAGCTGGCGTTCCTGCCAGGCTGGTCTCTGCCTCGGGGAGGGAAGAAAGAAAAAGAACAACAGGCAGCAGATATCCTTGATATTATTTAATCCAGCCTGCCATGGGGGCAGGAGAAGAACCTGTAAGGAATGGACCAGCTGAAGGTTCTGCTGGAGAATAGCTTCCTGGAGCTCTTGGAAGAGTCTGGGATGTAGAGTGGCCAGACCCTCGGCCACATGTGAGGTGGCTGCAGGCAACTCAAACCTTGACCTCCTCTGGCTCACTGCATCTGCTGTGACTCCACTGCAACCAGTGAGGAAAGGGGGAAAGCTGGTCCTTTGTCATTTATTGGAGGAGGGTACGTTTCCTCTGGAGTCTTTGAGTCCTCTGGTGGATCACAGAGAAATCTTTATTCCAGCCCAGCGCTGCTCTTCTGTGCTATCAAAAGAAACTGTGCAAAAATGTTCTTTCTTTTATTTGTAGAGTCTGTCCCAGTAGGACTTCATTGGTGTCTCTTCTCTTAAATTCAGAGACTTTTTCTTGGCTTAAAGGTAGCTCATAATTGACTTACAGCTGCCTCTCCACAGGATATTGCTGTATCATATTCCCTTTTATGTTGCTGCATCGTGGAAACATTCCTATGAATTTCGGGGAAAAGGGAGAATGAAAAGGTGAGAGTGGGATGGAAATCTGCTTCCATTTGGTCCTGGGTCTTTTGCTGCTTACCCCAAGGATCAGAAGGGATCAAGCCTTGTCCTGATAAGGACTGTCATTAGTAAGAGCTACATGGTGAAGACAGGGGATGTAGGGGATCTTTGATGGGGTCTAGGTAACTATTGCTGCTGAAATTTCCTTGAAAGGTCATTCCTGCTCTTGCAAGTGGTGGCTGTGTCTCCTTGTCTCTTCTAGAGGACAGTGAGAGAAAGATCTTTACATTCAGCACTGGCTGCATTCCCATCCCAGCTCATGGTGTTACAAGAGCCAGTCTTGAGTGCCCATGCAGAGAGGTGTGTCTGTACCTTCTCGTGGCTGGCATCTCCCTGTGGATTTACTGACCACTGAACAGTGAAGGAGAAGACATTTCCAGGGCTCCAAACTCATACTGTTAAAACAAAAAGCATGCTAACAAATCCTGGGGAGTGGGAAGCCAATACTAACCATATTAGCTACAACTACAGGGGCTGGCCAGCTTCTTCCATCAGGTCAGAACTGATCTCTGGGGATGGTCGGGAAGGCTGTTTCCCCCGTGGAGCCGGGTTATATGAGCAGGTGGATGAAGCAGGTTTTATGATGTAGTGCAATAACAGCTGGAGGCCCAGCATTGATCAGGTTTCCTGGCTTGGCCCATGATTATACATCAGGGATTGCCAGCAATTCTCGGTCTGGTTCAAATCAGATAAGAACATCTGCCTTCCCCTGCTGCCCTCCATGGATTGTACATCAAAACTGGCCCCTGGTGTAACTCTGCTGCAGCTGAATGCTGCTCACCTCCACTGAGGGTTTGGTCTGATGTTGTGAATAGCCTGAATTCCCGCTGCCACAGCTGCTCTTGGCAGAGCTGGTGGAGGACACATCTTCATCACTCTCCATGTGACCCAGCTGCCCCTTCATGACTTCAGCACATGAAGCAGTTTCCACCTGACTACAAAAGGCTTTTCCTTACATTCACCTGCAGGCAGGTGGAGATTTTCTGAGATAGAATGGCACATGGACCCTGTAGCTGTACCATGTTGCTTGAACTTCTCCAGGCTGGCAACAAACGCTCATTTGGGGTTGTTCCCTTGAACAGCTCTAATGCACCTGTTTCTCCTAATACACTGGTGTCATGGAAGTCTGACCTGATAAATGCCATGTTAGGAATCTAGACAGAAATTAAGATGCTGAAGCATCCTTACACATGAAAGCTTTTTCCTCATGTGATCACAAGCAGGAAGACTGGTGACCTGGGGAAGCAGCCTCCACACAATGAGCATGGCATGTACTCCACTAGCCCCTGTGGAACATGGCCAAGCATCTGTTGGTGATTCAGAGCTGTCCAAGTCCTCCAAGCCATTTCTGAGTGAGCACAAGGAGTCCTCCAGCATTTTACGAAAAAGCACGGATGTCCCAGAGCTGCATCACGAGATGACAGTGAATACTGCCAGGTTGTGACATGAGAAACCCTGTGTGTGACATAGCCAACATTATGATGCTCTTGTCTAAATGCACTGATTCAATTTTTCACTAAATGGCAAAGCTACAGAGAAGCTTCACACCAGCAAAACCTGTTGAATGGGGGGG
>VZRZ01004359.1:764884-808388 GCA_013398175.1 Climacteris rufus | reverse complement strand
GGTGAGGGCTTGGGAAGCTGTGGTTTTATCTCCTCTGAGATGCCTTGGCTGCGTGTACAGGACGTGGCGTGCTGCCAGAGCTGGAGACGGCGCTGCCCTGGAGGGAGCAGGGCTGTGGGGGCTGAGCTGAAACTTTGGCAGGTCTGCTGCAGCTCAGGGCTGGGCTGGCTGCTCAGGAGCTGCAGAAAATGCTTCTGCTACTGCTCTGGGGGGAGACTTTAAGGGCTGAGAGCAGCCAGGGAAGGTGGGTGCATCAGCTACATCTGGACTGGTCCTGAGCATGGGCTGAGCAAGGACTGTCCCTGCTGTTGGATTGCCCTTGGCATGGTCCTGCTGGCATTTCCCAGGTGATTCCCAGGCACGGTTTGGGGGTTATCCCAGGTTGGAGCCATCTCTAGAAGGCATCATCGATGTGGCTGTCCTTTAAGAAGGACAAAAACATCTTAGAAGGATAGATGCAACCTGTGATGCTGCTCCCTATGTCCTCAGGGCTGGAAAAGGGGCTTGTGCCCGCTGTGCTGGCTGGTGCAGTCAGGATGGTGCCAGGGTGCAGAACGGGCTCTGGCAGCCACAGGACTCCTGGATATCCATTGTGCACTCGAGTCACTCCACATAATGGCCTCCTAGAGATTCCTCTTCTTGTTTATGGTCACCTCTGAACTCTCACTGGCTTCTGTCAGGTTCACACATGCACTCCCCAGCCCTGCAGATGCTCAGGAAAATTCAAACTACGTGGCATCTGCACTGGGAAATAGCAGCTGAACCCTCTGCATCACTGATCTCCTGCAAAGTGGGACTTTATTCGAGTACTTCTGGCTCATCCTGATTTAAATACCCTGACAGTGGTGTGGCCCCGTGGCTCTGGAGAGCCTCCACTGTTTGAACAGCACTTTGCAAACACACGAGCTGCGAACTTTCCTGGTGCCACCGGGGCTGCTTGAGAAAAAGCAGTGCAAAACTGCTGCTGGCTACTGTGTTACAGCCCAGCAGAGCTGCAGGCAGGCCGGCCTCTTGTCACAGAGCTGAAATTGATGGATAATAGGGCCAACAAAATAAAAGAAGGTCCTTCCCTGAGCCGCCTGGGGAACAGGAAATTCTGCACGGCGAGCGCGTGGAGGTGAACAAAGCGTTAAAGCCTGGCAGAGCAGCTGCTGCTGACCTTCTGGTCCCAGCACCGCTAAACAAAGCTCCTGTTACAGCTGAACTTTAGTACCAACTTCTGCTGCTCCAGGGATCCTCGCAAAAGTACACGCTGGGCTGCAGTCAGCACGGGCTGGGCAGTGCGGGTGGCAGAGGGACAGCATTTGTGGGGTGGCAATGCCCACAGAGCCCACCCTGTCCCCTCTCCAGGCTCCCCCAAAAGCCATCCTCTTGTAGTCAGCAGCAGAGGACCCCTGAAGGGTGATGCCAGACCAAGGTTTTTGGTAACTGCTCGATACATCCACCATAATTTTTTTAATTTCTAAACAGAATTTTGGCCTAACCACCATCCTGCAGCAGTGAGTTCTGTGGATGGACTACATGCACTGGGAAAACCTGCTTCCTTTTGTGTCTAAAATGTGCTTAATTGCAAATTTTCGGCATGCTCCTGGGTCCTCTGGCATGGGAAATAATGAACAACTGTTTAATATTAATATTTCCCTTCTTATTCATGGTTTTACAACCTGTAATATCATATCCTCAGAGAATTCTTTCCTTTCAGAGGAAGAATTCAAAGCCATTCAATCTATTCCCACATGGGAGCCTTCCATAACCTAAACTTAATGCTGCACATCCTTGCTGTCCTCCTCCATTACTTCCCCAGAAAGCAGAATTTGAGGTACTTCCCAGCAGAGGTTTTACAGGTATGGTCCAGCTCTTAATGGGACACAAAGATGTGAGAAACATTTTCAACCAGTGGCATTTCTCATCCTCTGTTGGGGATGATGATGGAATTGCACACTACTGGAAAACTGCACTTTTTTCTGTGTGAGACTTGATAAGAAGGATTAGGCAGACTGGACAAAACACATCTGGAGTCTCCTTGTGCCCCTGAACTGTGAGGAAGAATAGAATTTGTCCCGTGTAATAATAAATGAGCCTCAGCAGACCTAGATGGGTGTGTAGAGTGTTTGTGACACAAAATAAAGAAACAGGGCAAAAAATAACAAGTCTGGGTTGAAATAGTAATAAACATCTTGATGCTCTCTGTGTGCAGCTGAGTTCAGTTGTGGTGCTGTTTTAACAGTTTGAGCCCAAAATTTGCCCTTATCCAGCTCAATGCTTTTTGTGCATGTAGCTCCCAGTGGGGCCAGCCCCAGAGCTCTCCCTTGTGGACTTTCTGCTGCTTTTCTGTGCTTGTCCTTTTTGTTCCCAGATTGTTGCCATTGCACTGACAGGAGGGTGAGGAAGGTGGGTGGTTGCTGAAGGTGGGTATTGCTCCCCAGGTCTGCAAACATCCAGGGATGTATCTTGGGAGGCAGGTGGGTTGGCCAGCAGAGATTTGTCTTACAGTACTCATTGATAAGAGTGTGTTTGAGGGCAACATTAAAATCATCTCATTACTGTTAATATAGTTTCTTGGGCCTTGGGAAAGCAGGGAGCCTGGAAGGAAAAGAACCTTATTGCTTCAAGAGCTGGGAGACTCTTTGGACTTTCTCATTCCTACCCCAGGGGTAAGAAGTACCTCAAAGTGGTAGAGCTCTCAACGCCATGGCATGTGTGCATTTTGAGTGTGCAAATTGCCATTTTGGATCATTCTGGGCACAGAACTCCTGGTTTTGGCATGGCTGGTACCTTCAAGAAAGCAATGAGAAACAGGGGATGTGTACACTGCTTCTCCTACCAGCAGTTTCTCTGAGCTTTTAGCAAGCAGTGTTTGTGGACTTACCCCATTTGAGAAGGACAATCCCTGATCCCCTCAGCATCCAGCCAGGAGAGGCAGTAAACAGTCACTCTATCATACATTAGTTAAAATCTATGTATTTTGGTTTGGATCAAAATACCTTCCGTGGAAATTGGTTCCATCAGACAGTCTCTGCAATGTTTATTACTTGGGGTGGCTCTTCACTATTCAAATGAAGTCCAAACCTAGCTCCATACTAAAGTGTGTCTCAGGATGGCCTTGGGATGGAGCAGGACCATAGCCTGGAAATCACTTTACTTACACCACAGGTGAGAGATGCAATTTTCACTTTGCAGTGAGAATTTGTGGTTGAGGCCATGAGGTTGTGCAAGGAGGTGAGCGCCTTGCAGAGGAGATCACTTTGGGAACCTGGAGATGGTGGGGCAACTCCTTTCCCTGCCAGGACACCCACAAACCTCCTTTGCCTTCAGGAGGGAAGGCAGTGTAACATTGCCCGGGCTCCTGGCTGTGTCACACCATCTCCGGGCTTTGCCCCCGTCCCTGGGACTTCACGGATCCTCACCTTCCCCTTTGAAAACTTGTGAACCTGGCGCTTGCTGGGGAAGACTTGAAAGCATGGTGCAGGCATAATTGGAAAGCTTAAAGCCTCAAAATTTACACTAAAAGCTGTCACTTCTTGGATTCAGAAACCTGCTATGGGTGGGCGCAGGCGGAGGCAGGCAGCGGCACTGATGCTTTTAGCAGGAACGCTGCCAGCATTAATATTAACAGAGCCACCACGGCCCAGGACTTCATTTGCATTTGCTCTGTGACAGAACTCATCCCCCAGCAGAGTCTCTCATGGTGCTGCAGAACTGATGCATGAGACAACTCTGTCCCAAGAAGCTCCCGATCCAAGTACAAGGGCTCTGACTTGCAGGACCTTCTCCACAGCCACCTGACCCTGTCCCTCATGCTGCAGCTCCCCAGCCTCTGCCCTTGCCCACCTGGGTTATTAAAGCTAATGAATGTGGGAGTCTTATTTAAGTGGCTGGGTTTAGCTCAGCACCTCACTGAGATTTTGGGGACCCTGTGGTGGTGGTACCCCCTCCCATCCCTTCATGAATCGTTGTGCTTGGAGAAAGGACACTGTAAGCAGATGTAGAGCAGACATTTAGAGAGATGTCTGGAGCACACTGAGCCTTTTCTCCATGGGTGCCTGTCAGGAGAAATTGCTGCAGCTGTGTGAGAGATTTCTTGCCTCCCCTTGCTAGATCTGTGTGGAACTGGTGACAGACTGGTATGCTGGGTTCACGTGTACCTGGAATACAGTGAGAGTCGTTCTGGCAGGTTTGGAGCTCCTGTATATCCTCCCAGGTCAGTGAGGATTTGCAGGCTCAGTTGCTCCACTGCCAGTATTCATCAGGAGCTGAAATCATGGTATCAGCGGCTATGGTGGCCAAGTTTCCAATCTGGTCGATGCTGCAGAAAGCTGCCAGCACTGAATCCTCACCCAGGTCCTCTGGGAATGTGCCTGGGAACTGGCTCACCCCTGCTTCAAACCACCCGCAGGCCACCCACGTGCTCTGGCAGGAGACTCTGCAGTGGTATGAATCAAAGCCTGGGGTCTCCCAGCCCAGAGCTTTTCCCCTGTAAAGCTGGTGAGGAGCTCTTGCCAGCTTCCCAGAGCCTTCATTGTAAATTGAAAAGTGATTTTGGAGGCTACCAGATGTCCATGCTCAGAGTGTCCCCACAGTGCTGTATCCTAAGTACCAGGTTTTTGTTGTTTCTTTTTTTAAATCCCCTGAATCAATAGTCTGGTGCACTGTGCAGTGCAGCCTGGACTGAAAGGGAAGAAAACATACCCAAAAGCCAAACCTCCAACCTCCACAGTTGCTTTGGACACCATGAATTACCAGTAGACACATGACTAGCAGGAGAGAGGATGGGGAGAGCAGAGGTCCATTAGCGACTCCCTACCCCCAGCATATGGCTAATTAAAATTTCTAATTAAGGCTCTGTGGGGGTGAAGAAAGGAACCTCTTGGCCGAAAGTCCCCCTCCTTTTTCTGTATTTCCTTCGATAGCTTTATAAATTTCCCCCCTAAATTAACTAATTAATATCACCTAATCAGTTAATAGAATTAGCTAATTAGATTGCTTAATGGAATTTCAGAAGAGCAGATTTAGAAGCTCTTAAGGAGACTTTAATCACTTTTTATCTGGGAAGCGGGGCACCAGCATCTGCATTCATTCAGCAACTTAAAGCGATCGCTGTTATCAGCAAAACATTTCTGAAAATCACTGATTTGGCTTCATCCTGCTCCAGAGTCGCAGCTGCAGCTACCCAGGACTGAAAGGTCAGGCTGAGCCTGGCTGTTTCGTCCCTCCAAAATGCTGCTGCCCGCACTTGATTGCATCAAAAATCCTCAGCTCTGAAGTGCTCGGCGCAGTATTTAACAGAACCAGCGGTGGGGCAGAGGGCTGTGAAGGTAACCGAGCTCCCTGCAGGATCTGGAGTGGTTTGTTAGCCCCTGGCATTTTCCAGCCTTGTTTGCTGATGGTGTGCTTAAGTGGTGAGTGATAGCAAATCACTCCCTCAGCCGCAGTGGTTGTGTTCACGGAGGTCAAAGTTTCCTCCACAGCGGTGTACAAACACACATAAACACAAACACACACACACACACACAGAGCTGACTTCTCCCAACACTGAGACCACACTGAGCGAGAAATACATGTGCTGAGCAAAGCACAGTGCTGGGTGAGCTCGTGCTGCACTGCTCTGCTGTGGGCACCGAGGGTTTGCAACCACTGCCGAGGATAAAGGACTTCAAGGAGCACAGGGCAGCTCTAAAGTAGGTATTTGTTTAAGGCCAGACAGTTAAGGGGAGTGAGGATGTGGCTGGGTTTGCAATGGTATCCAACTACACGTGGCTTGGTTGTGCTGGGACATCCAGGTTGCCCAGAGAAGCTGTGGCTGCCCCATCCCTGGAAGTGCTCAAGGCAAGGCTGGATGGGGGTTTGTGCAACCTGGTCTAGTGTAAGGTGTCTACTTGGAACTGGGTGACCTTTAAGGTGATCCCTTGCAACACAAACCATTCTGTGATTCTGTGATCCAGAACTATTCTGGCTTTGTGCACTGGCCCTTGTTTCTTTTCAGCAGGGCAGACTGGAGGGTTTGTCCCTGCTCATTTGGGAACACCATATGAGAAAGGGAGACCTTTGTGATCCAAGACCACAGCATGATGAACTTGGGGAAAATCAGCTAGTCTGGGGGTGCCATTATGTTCATGCTTCCACACCAGGGGATAGATCCTGAGTGACCCACATTGCTCCTTGCTGGGTTGAGGTCTCCCAACCCACCTGTCTGGGTGCAGTGCTGGGAAGGGAGGCAGGGATCTGGTCTCCACACAGCATTGCTAACATAGCTTTAAAGCAGTTTCCACCCTGTGTGCAGCTTCCAGCCCTGATATTAACTGGTTTGCTACTGGTTAGGCTGTCAACAGCCACAGCTGAGCAGTGGGATGTGCACTCCCAGTTGGATCCAGAAGACTGGAGTCTGTCTCAGGAAGAAGTTCAACCTGGCCATCTGTGAGACATTCAGTTGTTTCCCCCCCTGGGCAAACTGTGTCCAGCCTGAAGCAAAAATCAGACTGACACAGCCTTAACAGCAAACTCTGAAGGTAGTTTAATCCACCCCTGAATGCTGATACCATAACCTGAGTTGGGTGAGGAGTCAACAGCTGTGCTGTTGCTAGCAGTTGTTGCTACACTGACTGTGTGATCTGTTCTCACCCAGAACCCAGTGTGAAGTGGAGAAGGACCCAATGTCAGCTCTCATCATGAAGGTAACACTCTACCTCTCTGTCAGCTGTGCCCACATGATTTAATTAAACAATTATGCTTTGTGTTGCTTAGACTCTTCATATGATGTTATGCTCTAGGAGGAGCATAGCAGGATGCCAGTTATGCATCCTGGATGCATAACTAGGATGTCACTATTTTTATTCTCCCCCTCCAGTCTACTCTTGTGAGACTTCATCTGGAGTCCTGCATCCAGCTCTGGGACTCCCAATATAAAAACAACATGGACCACAAAGATCTTCAGTGTTCTGGAGACATGTAGACAGAGCTGGGATTGTTCAATCTGGAGAAGACATGGCTGTGGGGAGACCTTAGAGCCCCTTCCAGTGCCTAAAGGGGCTCCAGGAGAGCTGGAGAGGGACTTTGGACAAGGCCATGTAGTGATGGGACAATGGAGAATGGCTTCAAACTGAAAGAGGGGAGATTTAGGTTAGATATTAGGAAGAAATTCTTTACTCAGGAGGTGATGAGACATTGAAATAGGTTGCCCAGTGAAGTTGTGGCTGCCCCATGCCTGGAAGTGTTCAAGGCCAGGCTGCATGGGGCTTTGAGAAACCTGGGGTAGTGGGAGGTGCCACTACCAACAAAATCCCTTTAATGAAGTTCCCATCAAACCCAAGCCCTCTGAAAGAGCTCACTATACTGGGACTAAAGTCAGATCATGCAATATCATGTTCGCTTAATAAAGACATCTAGGCAATTTCCCAGGGAACTGGCCCTTCTGTTTCCTCCCTGACTTTTCCTGTGGACAAGCTGAGAACTTTAGATTTCTTCAGCAACATGAATTTTGGGCGGTTTTTTTTTTTTTTCTGCTATTAACCTTTACCAACCGTCCTAGCCCAGGGACCACCTTCAATTCAGTCCACACAGCTATTTTTCGGAGAAGTGCAATGATGTGCCATGCAGTTGTTCTCCTCTTGGGATGAAGTGGGACTACCATGACCCATTTACAGACAAGGAAGCAGCTTTGTGAGCCTGTCTTCAAAACCTTGAAATTTTACATCAAGTGAACAAACAATTAGAAGAGCCTTGCAAAGGTGTTCATGGCCTCCAGAGCAGACAACTGGATTTGATATTAACATTGTTCTCTGTGGAGAAAATCAAGCGTTTTAAATATGGTGACTTCACTCTTCCTTGGATGTAGTGAAGCCAGTGAATGGAACCTCTGTGATGATCCTTCAGAGAGCAGCACAGAGATAGTGGAGCAAACTAAATATCAGGGTTCCTAATTTTTGAGAATCTAGTTGCTCACAAACTTCACTTAAAAACACTGAGGAAAACATTATCCAAGATCCTGTGGTCCCAAGGACCTGGGGATTAGAAGAATAACCCAAGAGGAGGGTAACAAACCTTTCCTAGCACTAATGTTGGCCTTAAAAGTTACAGTTCTGGTGACAACAATGATTTCCCTGCCATGGAAATGGGGTGATGGTGGAACATTTATCCTGCTGGATGCCTGGTGTTGCGTTTCCTGGCAGGCAGGTGGGCTCAGGTTTGTCCCTGGGCACTTGCAGCAGGAGGGGCTCAGTGTGCAGGTGCCTCTGCCGCAGCTGCCTTGGTAACAGGGAGATGATGAGGACCAGATGGCACCAAAAGAGCATCGCTGCTCAGTAACAACTCTTAACCCTTTGGGGGGCATCTTCTTCTAGGCTGAGTAGCAGGGCAGGCTTAAATGTCCGGTCTGGGACCAACCAGTGCAGCATCTCTGCTTTCACAGTGGTCCCCTGCAGATGCCCAGGGAAGAGAGGAGGAATAAAGGAATGCTGAAGTGGCTCTTTCAGCTCCCTGATGTCTGGCACTAGGTGGATTAGAATCTTCTTTATCCACAGGGTTGTGTCTGCAGTTTTGTGTTTCATGTCTCTTGATAGACTTTGAGGAATATGTCTAGTTTGTAAAATTTCTCCAGCCTTATGCAGCAGCTCGTACCCCCTGGCATATGAACTCACAAGAACAATAAGAATATCATTCCTTTTCTCTCTCCATGGAGGTTTCTTAGCCTGCTAGGTAGATTTTTGTTGCAATCTCTTGGTAATGGCAAAATTTGTTTCACTAAGAGTACCAAAATCCTGCTGGGAAATTAAATTCAAACAGTAAAATGGGCCAAAAATGCATAAGGACTGCTGGATTAGCCCACCTAGATGAATAGAGCTGAAAACAAAATAGAAAAAACTGATGAAAAACGGAAAAAAAAATATATCTAGTATTTCCATTGGACACTTCAAGTCTTTATAAAGATGTTGTATGGAGTTTTTCTGAGGCACTGTCTTTAGCTCCAATAAGGGATGGATTATTTGGGGAGAGCTTGCCTAATTCCTTTTTGAGCCCTCTCAAGCATCCTGCAGCAAGGAGCTCCACAGCCCAACTGAGCGTGGGTTAATGAGCCACATCCTTGTGTTTGTTTAAGACATCTGCCTGTTAGTTTTGCTTGTTGGTCTCTAATTCCTGTACTGGTGGAGACCACAGACACCTGGTCCTTGTTTATCTTCTTTGAGTCACTGATGAGCTTTTAGACATCACATCCCAGAATTTTCCCCAGTGACTTTCAGAAACAGACAAGTCCTGGATTATTGGATCATTGCACAGTGTTATACAAGGGGTGTTCCATAAGTCTGCTCTGTTTGTCCATTCCAGATGTTTCATATTCAGAAAAATATTTGTGACAGCAAATTTCATGTAAACTTCTGAAAAACACTGCAGGATGTGATCATTCTGGAGAGGTGGAGAATGATGTGAGTGCAGTGGTACAGTGAAGGCAGTAGGTGTATGGATAGAGGTTTTAATTAAAATGCTAATGTCTAAATAATGTCTCATATTTCACAGGCTTGCTAAGAAAAAAAATAATAATAGTTTTTTTCTTATTTAAAACTGTCTTGAAACAGAATACCCCAAGCAGGGTCTCATTTGCTGCTGAAGCTTTGCTCAGGGATTCTATTCTGACCCAGCATAAAATGGTTAACATTGGAAAGCTAAAATATCCCTGTCCTGGACATTCCTCCAATGTGTCCATTTTCAGAGGCTCTGACTCCTGCACTTCTTGAACATGGGAACATTTTCTGGTTTCCAAAACTGCAGGCTTGTATTAACTTTCCCCTAGTCAGGTCACTAGCAAAGCTGTGTAAACAAATGACCTGTAGCCATAATCTTCTTCAATTCCCCCTATTGATTTCACTCTGCTCTTTGCCTGCCAGATATTAGCAAAGCTTCCTTCGGAACTGGGGAAACTTTGGAATGCCTCTCAGATGGGGTGAGTCAGGGGAGGCTGGGAACAGCCTGCTGGCCTGTCATGGTCCTTGACTGGGGTGGAGGAAATGTGCTGGTTTGGGCTGGGAGAGAGTTAATTTTTTTATGGTGTTTTGGCTTTGTGATGAAAATGGTGTTGATAATGATGCCTTTTTGGGACGCCTGAAAAACAGAAGCCAGACCAAATTAAGAGAATAAAAGTGGTTATATTTATTGCAGGACCTTCAGGTACATTTAGGGCAGAAGAAACCCCCGAGGGGCTACACCCAAAAGTAGGCAATGGATCACAGATTTTCATACTTTTCTAAGTTTGGTCCATTTACATATTGGGGGTTAATCTTCCAGTTACAGCTTCAGGTAATGAAGTCATTTACCCCAAGTTTGCTACCCCCCAAATCACTTTTGTTTACATATATCGGGGCATGAGACAGTAAGATGTCCTTGATTCCCAGGCCTAGAGAGGAATTGTTTTGTCTGACCAAAATGGGGAAAAAACAGTAGCTAACACTCTATATGGAGTTTAGAGTTATACACTAAAGAATTGCAGGATTACAAATATATGAAAAATATAAAAGCTAAAATCCCAAGGCATCAATAAAACACCAATGTTTTTGTGATTGCTGAGCAGGCTCTCACAGCCTCGAGGCCTTTTCTGCTCCTTGGCTGCCCCACTGGGGGTGCACAAGGTGTTGGGAGGGGACATGGACAGCACAGCCAATGCCAGTTGATCCAAGGGGTATTCCAGACCATGCAGTGCCATGTTCAGCATTTAAACCTGGGGAAGGAGGAGGAAAGGACGACATTCAGGGTTATGGCAGTTGTCTTCCTAAGTCCTATCATGGAGACCTGGGCTTGGCTGAACACCTGCTTGCCAGTGGGAAGTAGTGAATTCTTTCCTTATTTTGCTTTTTCTTTTCCTGTTACACTGTCTTTGTCTGAACCCATGAGTTTTCTCACTTTTGCTCTTCTGATTCTCTCCCCCATCCCACTGGGAGGAAGGGAGTGAGTGACTGTGTGGAGCTGAGCTGCTGGCCAGGGTTAAACCACAGCGTTGTTTAAACAAACAAAAATCGTTTGCTGACAAAAATTGCTGACAAAAATCGTTCAAGGAATATCACCCATGATAGCCGATGATATTTCAATTTTGAAAGGGTACATTTTGTAGTACCAAGGGGTCAGCAATTAGGTGGACCTATTCTCTGCTGCATTTTGAAAGCCTTTAATGCCATGACTCCAAAGAACAGAGCAATTGTGAGGTGGTTTCCCCTGAGATTGGTCTTGCTCCACCACAGGCTTTGTATAGGTCGCTTTGCAGTGATATAGAACATATAGGGGTGAGGAACACTTTATGGCATTACAGATGACACAGATATTTTCAGGCTAGAAAATGAGGAAGATATGGGTTGCTCATACCGAGAGATATAGATTGTGTACTTAACTGGTCATGGTTCAGCAGGATGCTTTTAGCCCAGCTAAATCGAAGGGAATCCCTCTGGGAGTGAAGAATGCAAGGCTGTGCTTACAGAAAAGCCAGCTCTGTGTTTGAAAGCAGTGTCTTGAGGAACGACTTCAGGGTCATCCTGATAACCTCTCAAGATGAGCTCTCACCGTGGTAATTCCATGGGGGAAAGAAAAAAAGGGATAATCTTCAGAGCAGCTAAAAAGGTAGGTAATATTAGCTGGGACAGGGAAAACACCACCTTGGGAGATAGCTCTGCTGAGTCCAGACATGTTGGGAAAGCAAGTGGGAAGAAGAGTTCAGAGAGACACTCAGAGATGGATGATGGTATCAGGAAATCAAATAAATGCACCCCCAGACTAGACCTAAGCTTCCTAAGGCTGGAGGCAGCTCCCATGGGGCTGTCTGCAGAGAGATGGTGGACTGGGCTCTCACCAGACAAGCTGCTGAGCTTATGCTGCAGCTCATCTTTGAGGGGATTTGGTTTAAGGATGGAGCTGGAGCAGTGGGGCCTCCTGGACCAGTGAGACTCTGGCTGTGACGCCCCATTTTCCCTTATTGCTTTTCACATCATGCAGCTGTTTCTGGCCACAGTAAGATAAACCTGATGAGCTTCAGGCTGTCCTGAAGCATCCCACAGTGTGGGAGTCTTTGGGTTTCTTAAGGAGTAACCATGGAATCACAGAATCATTAAGGTTGGAAAAGGTCTCTGAGATTATTGGGTCCAGTTGTTACGCCAGTGCTGCTGTGTTTGTTCACCACTGAACCCTGTCCCCAAGTGTCACGTCTGTGTGCCTTTTGGACACTTCCAGAAAAGGTGATTCCACCACTTTGCTGGGCAGCCTGTTCCAATGCCTAAACACTCTTTCATTGAAGAGTTTAATACCCAATCTAAACCTCCTCTTGTGCAAGGCCATTTTCTCTGGTCCTGTCGCTTATTACATGAGGGAGGAGACTGAACCCCACCTTGCAGCATCCTCCTGTCAGGGAGTTGTAGAGAGTGAGAAAGTCCCCTCTGAGCCTCCTTTTCTTCAGGCCGAGCCCCCCATAGCTCCCTCAGCTGTTCCTAGTCAGCCTGGTGCTCCAGACCCTTCCCCAGCTCTGTTCCGTCTTCTGGACAGGCTCCAGCACCTCAGTGTCTTTCTTGTTGTGAGGGGCCCAAAACTGAACACAGCACTTGAGGTTTGGCCTCACCAATGCCCGCTAGAGGGGAAGAACCACTGCTCCTGCTGGCCACACTGTTTCTGACATGTTATAGATGGTTAAAACTGAAGTTGACTTTTGTATATTTAAAATATTAATTATTTATTAGGATAATGAGTTAATAAAGATAACGATTGGTGTTAATGAGTTGCCATAATATTATTCAGGTTGTTCTGTTGTACTTACCAGTTGTTGGAATTGTCATGTTGTTGTTCCTTGTTGGTTATATGGTTTTTCTTATATCTTTTTTTTTTTATTGACTGTCGATAAAATGAATAGATATAATGGGACTAAGATGGCAACCAGGAGCTGAGGGCAGCCTTCTGGAAAGTTCTCCTCTAGTGTCAGTCAGGGCATCAATCAAAGTAAAAGCACACCCCATTGCCAAATTGGGCACTCTCTGTGGGGTAGAGCAGGGGTAGACCGCCCCAGAGAGGTGGAATAAGGGACGGGCTGTAACAACAGGTGCATATTATTGGACAAAAGTATCAAAATATTTGATTGACACTAGAGGGGTATAAAAAAGGCTGCACAGCTCCTGGAGAGTGTCCCTGTGGCAGAACAGCCACGCACCCGGTACTGTCCTTGGTTTTGTGGCGTTGCCTATTGTTAATTTTATTTTTATTAATAAAGAGTTAAATTTTTCATAAAGTGAGGCGTCGTTTCTCACATGACACAAGCCAGGTACCACTGGCCTCCTTGGCCACCTGGGCACAGCTGGCTCATACTCAGCTGGCTGTCAACCAGCACCTCCAGGTCCTTTTCCACCAGGCAGCCACCCTGTCCCAGCTCATGACTCGCTGGGCTGTGATGCGGGAGGCCACTTAGATGAGGCAACACTCCCTTAACACCAGAGATTCCTGTTCCATGTGTGGGTACAGGGACGTACCTACTCATGTGCAGGTGAGTGTGCAGCCACCTCCCCAGGATGCTCATCACCTCCACTGACATCCAGGGCAGCACCCTGCCTCCTCCATTCACTCAGCCAGGGATTTTCCTTCCCTTCTGTTCGTTCGCCCTTCAAATTCTTTGAAGCGCACGATTTATACAGGAGGGAGCTGGCTTGCCTTTTGCTTCCCCCGCAAAACAAAAGGAGAGAGACACAGAGAGAGGGTTGTACATACAAAGGAAAAGCTCCAGAAGAACAACCTTACAGCTGACAGCTCAGCCAGGGTGTTCCCCGGGGAAAGGAATGCATTATATTAACTGCGATACACCGAGGAGCCCTGCGCACACATCGCTTTCCAAAATGTTTTTAGGAGTTCATTAACTTCCAGTGGAAAGTTGTGGCTGCATCAGTTGCCTCCAAGCCATTTTCACCGACTCTTGGCCCTGGCTGGGGAATACTTTGTTGATTTAGATGGGTCTATTAGAAAGTGTAAGTCTGCTGGGATATATAAAAGGCAAAGCTTCACTCTCCTGAACATTTCCTTAGTGCAGCACTTTAAAAATTGCATGGGAAGCAGGCTTTGAATGCCTTGCTGCTTTTTAACGGCTGGACTTTCAGCTTGGATGTTTCAACTTGGTTAGTAACCTGTAAATGACACCAGTAAAAGGCATTTGAATGGGGAGGGAAGAAATATGGGATTCATCCAGCATTTCTACGGCTTCTGGGAATTTGTTTCTAACCAGTAATAAAAACACCTGGCACCCAGTGAGGTCCATGTGCTGGAAAATTGGATGTGAAGCACATTCCCAAGGGAAAAGCTGTGGGGTTTGGGTTTTTTTTGAAGGGAAGGGAGAAGGATTATATCTATAATATCAGAGCAGGAAGAATAGTGGGGTGAAATATTATCATAGTTGTCTCCACTGCTTTTTGGAGGTGGTCTCCCAAAAATGATACCTCTCCCTCGCTCAACAAATAATCAATTTTTTTTATTTTTGTTCCTATTATTTTCTCAGCTGTCAAAATTTCCTGATACTGTATTTTCCCTCCCTTTTTATTTTCTTTTGCTCCAGCTGAACTGATGCAAAATTAGAAAAAGAAGATTATTTTAAAAAAAAAGGAGATATCAAGCGACAATCTTCACTTACAAGAAAGAAAAATATCAACCATTTACTAAACATTTTTAATGCATTTATCCTTTTTTTTCCCCTTTCTGCTTCCCAATCAGACCAAATTTTGCTCAGTAGCCAAAGACAAACTGCTCTATGCTTCTGGCTCTGACATGCACTGTACATCATTAAGCCTAATACATATTTATTTAAAATATTAATGCAGATGAATGAGTGCTGCCTGGCTGATAAGCATGTTCAGAAAAGACTTTTGTGCACATTGTCTTCTGTTGCTCCCCGAGCTTCGTTCAGGGGCCTTGTTGGAAGGAGAAATATACTGGAGAGTGAAGGTTTGCTTCCTGCCCTATAGGAATTTTTTAATTACTGTTTTGACAGAGAACAAGTTTAACTGGCTCTTCAGCCACAGACTATAAGGTCATTGCTATCACAGACCATAAAGAAGATACAAAAATGAGGTAATAAAGTATATGGGCTGTGTATGTCTGGCAATTTAACATTATTCTTGTAACCCTGTGAGTCACCTGTGACTAATTTAAAAATGCTGATGCACTTAGATGAAAGCCACAGTAAACCACCTAAATCAGAGCCTGAGAGCAGTAAACACTGGGGGTGGGGAGGAGGATGGAGGCAAGGAGGGGATCCAAGCTTTTATCTGAAAAGATGCAGTCAAGATGTGCCCTGGTCACAGATGCCGAGGAGCTGCCTGCTTTGCACAAGCATCCCAATATTCTGTTCACCCCCTACATGCCTGTGTGGTGCCCCAGTGCTTTCCCACCAGAGAAGGAGCTGAAAAAGGTTAAATCCAGAGAGTTTTGGGTTAGCACTGGCTCCCAGAGGTGAACCACAAGTGCTGGTGAGTGCAAGTTCTGGCTCCCAGTGAATGGGCTCCGGGGGTTATGGGGTATCTGCTCCCAGCATCTCTTCAGCTGCTTGCCAAAGCTGCTTTATCCCAAATAAAGGCAGGGCAGAGACGAAAAATGCTGCTTCTGCTGCACTGTGACCAAAAGACACTGCCTGTGTGAAATTTTGAGTATTGCTCTTTCCATTTCTTTTTCGCTCCATCCTTTGCCAGCAGCTGCCTGTTATTCAGCAGTCAGTGTCATGGAGCTGGAGGAAGATTTTTTTGCAGGTAAACAATATTTTCAGGCAGGTACCTGGAGAAGGCAGACATCAGGTTTGGGCTGCTGGCTGAAAAGATGCACATGTGCCCTCCGTGCTCCTTTGCTGTGGGGACTGAGCTCTCAGCAGGGTTAGAGAGTCATTTTGTCCTGCTGAAACCAATGCAAATCAGCTCAGCCTCCAAGATCCCACTTGTCCCTGTCCCCCCAGATGTGTGTTCTGAGTCCTTGCCTTGCAGGGGCTGATGCACAGCTCACCCTGGGGTGAGTAGGTTCAGGGAAATGAACCACTGGGAAACTATTTGCTTGTTTGGGATGTTTTTTGCTGCTCCATACCAGCTGCCCACAGAGGGAAGGCAGGTGCCTACAGGGAGAGGAGGAGATGCCCAGGCAGCACAGGGGTGGAGGCTGGGATTCCCAGTGATTCCTGGTGAGTTAAAGACTCAGGGAATATCCCATGTCTGGAGAGACCTCTTCCTTCTCCATCTGCCCTGCTCAGTGTGGGGATGAAATGAGACCTTTTGCATGCTGGTGCTGAGCATTTTGTTTCCATGCAGAACAGCACCAGAGGAGCATTTTTAGTGTAATACCTCAGTTATTTTCTACCCAAAAAGCCAGGATTTCCACAGTAACTCTACTACACAGACAAACACTAACCCTATTACCATTGTTTTGGGTTGTGAATTAGTACTGGCTTTGAGAAACCCAATTTTGGATCTCTCTTTGGGGGTAATGAGGTGAATTTCTGATGTGGAAAGAAGGCTGGGAAAGGAGAGAAGATACATAATCACAGGGGCTGGGGACACTTGAAGGAAACAGTAATGGTCGATAGATATTGATCCCACTCTTTGATGTGTTCAGCAGCTGCAGGCTGGGGAAAAAAAAGCCTTTTGTTCCTCCTGGGAAGGTGCAGGAGGCGGGTTGTGCTCACTGGCCCCTGGAGCAGATGGGCCAGAGCTTTTTTTGTGTGCTATGTGGCACAGGGAAGGCTGGTCCGTGGTGGGAAGGAAGGGATGCTCCCATGCTGGACAGCCCCAAATCCACTTTTTCAGTTGAAATCTTATCAGAGTAACCCAAGGCAGCAACTGCCACATCTCCTGTGGGATTACACAACTCCGTGGGGCATGTGCCACTTGATTTTGGAAGCCAAGTCATTCCAGCTGGTGATAATGGGGAAGAACTGCCGTGATTTGCTAGGTCTTGCTGGTGAATCTGCTCCAGGCTTCAGAGTAGCTCTGCCCTACCTAGTGCAGGGCCCAGGGCTTTGGGGGCTTCCTGCAGAAGGCAGCTGCAAGAATGGAAATTTGTGATGGACTGCAGGGGGACACGGATGCAGAAAGGATGCTGGAGGATGAGCCATCAGAGCTATCCAAAAGGGCAGGTAGGAGGGGAATGGATCTCTCTTAGAGGTCACCTGGTCTTGGGACACACCTGAGATCACCTGAGCAAAACACCCTCCCTTATTCTCTCTTTCCTTGGCACAGCCATCAGAGCGACTGTGCCCTCTCCGGACTGGGAATCTGGAAATGCCGGTTTTCCTCCCTTCTCTGACCTGGCCCGTGTGTGATTTGGGCTGAGTCACTCCACCTCTCCCTGCTTCCCTTTCCCCTTGGTGCTTTGTCTTGTCAGACGAGCCCGTGACCTCTCTGCTGCCAGCGCTGCCTCTGGTGTGTTTGTTCATGTGGAGCACAACAAGACACCAAACCCCACCATGACCTCCAGCCCTCACTGGAATGGAGATAACAGTGATTTATTTCAGGCAATTTTCACAAGAAAAGCCTTGATATTCAACACTCAAATATTTTACTTCCCCGGGAATGTGATTTCTGCCCCCCAAAAGTTGCAACATTGACACAGAGTGAAGAAGATGACTTGGGAACAAGCTTTACCTGAGTGTCTTCACTGAATTATGAAGTCTGACATAAGGTGTCAGGGTCTTGGGGAAAGATTTCAACATTTCTGACATAAATGATAACATTTTCAGCTAAACCCTCAGCATTTACAAATGGTGATTTGAAAGGGAAGGGAGGAAACAAAGAACAAGCTGTTTGCTTAGACTTGGTGAAAAATAGCAGAATATCATTGAAAGCCTTGGTTTTGAGTCAAAAGTTACTTTTTGACAGAGTCCCCTATTTCATGAAGAAAAACCTCTTAATTGCAAGGCATTGGTTGACCAACCCTGTTCCTCCCAGAATCCCAACAAGACACACAGTGCTGCACAAAACCAGGGAGACAGAACCTGCTCCCAGCAGCTTCCTAAGATGCAGACTAACTCTTATCTCTCACTTTTGATTTCTTCACTTTGTAACGTATATTTTGAGAAATGGAGGCAAAGCCTAGGAGCAAAATTGCCCAGTGTGTGACTTTCTGACATATAATCAATTGTCTGCTCACTGACTACGGTCTGGCTGTGTTAATATGTCCGTGAAGTCCTTCAATTTATCAGGCAGGGCAGAAACATCTCTGAACCTGGAGCTGGCTGGCAATAATGGAGGGGGAGCAAAGTAACTGAATATAGCCACTCTTCCCTGAAGTAACTTATCATTCAGTCTATATTCATGGATTAGGCTGTGCTGGGGTTTTCAGCCTCTGCCAAGCTTGCAAACTGTGCACCGATTTTCACTCAGGATGTGTGAACCACAGTTTGGGTTGGGAAAATGTTAAGTAATGTATAGTAATAAGGTTCTTCTAGATAGTATGTTTGGGAAATAGACATTTTGGAAGAAAAACCTTTTATGGGTCAAATATACTCCTTTTTGGGGGATTTGTGATTGCATGAATCGCACAAAACCATTAAATTGTCTGATCCTGTGGGCAACACAGGCATAATCCAAGGAAAACCACGTGGAAATCCTTTTTTATATGATTAAACCACACCAGATATGCTATTGCAGACCTGCCAGGAAAAACCTTCTTAGGGCAAAAATATGGACCTGACTGAGCCCTGGAGTTTTAAAATACTTACCTTTTGGGTGCTTGGCATCCATCTGGGAAGCAGGCAAGGAGCTGAGACACCATGTGATCAAGGCAAGAGGGTGGCAGCAGCCAAGGTGTCCCAAGACACAAACTTACTCCAGTTTCTTTTCATCTTGCTTCCAAATCTGCAGCAAGCCACAGGAAGAATGTGTTTGCCCTTTGCAAACATCCAGGCTTTCCCCCCTGTTCTGCCCTTTAGCAATGGCAACCAGAGCATTTCTCTGCTGAGACTTTTATTCTTTGTTCCTTTGTTTTTCACTCTGCTTCCTCTTTATTTGTGTGCTTCAAGGAGTTTAGCTGGAGAGGGAGTTTCACCAAAGGAGGTGAGCTGAGCACCCCTCATCCACATAAACTTTCCCGGGCGACAGCCCCCAGTGCAGCTGAAGCTTGGACTAGATTAAAGAAAAATATAATGGGGATTTTTAATTTCCCTGTGTGGAGCTGGGAGATGAAGAGCCACCATGAGAGAAGTTTGCCAGGGGCAGTGAGTAGATGAGAATGTCAAGCCCAGTGAGAAACTACTGCGAAGTACTGGAGCAGCATTTTTATTCGGAAGGAGTTCTCATCTCCAGCGCTCGCTGCTCGGGGCGCCAAGCTGGAGTACAAAATGAGATCCCTGGGGTCCTACCAACAGGACAACATCTAAAGAGCCTGCTCAATTGCAATCACACGGCTGTTGTCACTCCCAATCTCCCCACGTTCTCTGCGTGAGGGGAATGAAACATGAGGCCGGGGGCTCCACTGCCACCTGCCCCGTGCAGGCTGCAAGGTGGGGGCAAGTGTTTCTTGGGGTGATGCCTGGTGTTCCTTGAAGCTGCTGCTAATGAGGCCCTACTCCTGCTCAGTTTGCTGTGCTGTCTTTTCATGGCTACAGCAAGTACACAGTGTTTTGTCTCCTAAGCCTGGACTTTGTATCGCTCGGCTTTTCACAGCACCTCAAGTCTTGATGGAAAATAATTTTCCAAAGCACTGGCATAATTCGAATCGTAAATGCAATTTTCCAGCAGGACTTAGAATCCTGCACACCATTTCTACTGGAATTCACAGAAGGGCTGGACATACCCTCAGTCCCTGCAGGGGTACTCTAAACCTTCACAGTGAACAGCGTAACAAGAGTCAGATAATGCAGGTAGTACCAGCATCCATATTTTAAGATTTAAAATAGGACAAAAGCTGATGTCATGTATTTAAATTATAATTTTTGCACTAAGAGAATCTTCTTGCTCAAGGTACTGGAAATTCGCTTCTAGTGTGTATCCCAGAAACATCCTCAGATAGCTCAAAGGAGAACAGAAGAAAAGTGCCAGACAGTTTTGATATGACTTTTCAACTCAATTCTTCTAATTGTTTTGTGAAAAGAATAATATTTCAAAACTTTTAAAATATGTATTTTTAATGTTCTCTCTTCTATATCTATGAATATGGGAGCTTGCTGATTTCAACCAAATTTGGCAGGATGAGATGTGTCCCAGAGTGTCCTAAATGTTCTGATGAAAATGAAAGGTAAACTAAAGAACCCATGAGGTTTAAACTCCTAATACATGCCCCAAAGTGGGAACAAGGCTCACCTTTTCAAATACCCATATTTCAAGCTAACCTCCCTCTCCCACACCAAAATCCTGGGACACAGATGCAAAGGAAGACAGGTTTCCTCAATTTCTGCTTCCTGCCACACGCTTAGGGAGTGTCTGGCTAACAGTTGGTGTTTCAGAAACTAAAAATGAGCTGGAGGCTCAAACCCCCGTTGCACATCAAAATGCCAGAGTGCTTTGGCTTTGCTCGGTCCTTCTTCCTGCAGTGGTTAACTTGAATTAGCTCGTTCGAGAATGATGCCTTTTATCTGGCTGTCACATGCATGTTCAGTGGGAACAACAGCAAGGAGAATAGCAGGGGAATAAAGGCCTTTGATGGGGATTTGTGGAGGTCACGTGTCTTAATTTTGCAGGGGTGGAAGTGTGCACAGAGGGTCCATGGAATGTGTGCTTGGCGGGCACCTGTGAGTCTGGAGACATGGAGAAAAAGGAGAAACTGAGAGGAGAAGGGGCAGTAACTGGGGAGAGACAAAACAGACTCAGATACACCTTCACTGAGTAGTTTTTCTCTTTCAGGACTGCTGGATCAAAAAGTCTCTCCCTAAAGCAGTAAACGGGTTGAAAGGTGGAAGTGCATGCGCAAGCCCATGGTCAAATTGTCCAGTTCTTGCCAACAATTGATGTCACAGGTGCCTTGAGGAGACATTTCAGGTGTTTATCTCTGTCTGGTTACCAAGTGCTTTGCACAAAGCTTTTGGATGGCTGACAAGAGCTTTTGGAAAAGCTGAGTCCAGCTCCATCAGCAGTGGGGTGTTCCCAGGGGGCAGAGTGACCACAGTGAGCACAGACTTGTTGCACCCATTACACCCACCAGGAGAGACTTCAAACCCAAACAAGATTAGGATTTCCCTGCAAAACCCAGTCCTGTGGAGACTGCTCAGTGGAATTGGTGCCAACAGTGAGAACCAGAGCAGATGACCCCAGTGAGAAGTAACCTTTAGGCCCCACTGCTAAGCAGATCTAGTATCTCTTCTTCAAGATGTTAGGATTGGAGGTAGGGCCAGCCAACATTTATTCAAGGCCTGGTAATAGAGTGGTCCAAGTGCACTTGAGGATTTAGAGACAGGCAGTGGGTGGGTGCAGTGGAAGAAGGGTTGCATTCAGGGGAGGATATGTCCAGGTTCTGTATTCCTGCAGAGGAGAAGAGGCTGCAGCCAAAGCCTGCTGCTCTCCCCTTTGCTTTATTGGTCCTGTCAGCAGGTTTTTGCTGTGCTGGCTGCTGTTTTCCCTCTCTCTTGAGAAAGCTGCAGCCCCAGAGGGAAGAAAGTGCACCACTGAATTTTTCAAGACAGGGACTGGAACTTGCCCTGTTGGCTGCTTTAAGGAGAGGCTGATGATCCAGTCCCTGCCAGTAACAAGTAATTGCACATGCCAAACCCCCTTGGTTCACAGCAGGCCACTTCTTGGTGGATCCTGAAAATCCCTTGTGCCAGATGACATTCAAGGAAGTCCCTTCCTCTCCCTCCCTGCCTCTCTCCCTTGGCCCAGCTTCTTGCTTGATCCTTGACTGAGGTCACAGAGATGTTTCCTCTGGGTCAGTCTCACCAGGTCTGCAAAAGCTGTAGCAAATATCATCTTCTGTCACAGGAGGAGAATGTCAGTGACAAGTGATAGAAAAAGCATGTGAAAGACCATGGGGCAGACACTGGGTAACGGAGATTTCAGGACTCTGTTTTTGGCCACGCTCCTTCCTACCCCTGTATCTCATTCCACTTATCTCCAGATAAGTTGAGCCCCTTCCCAGCCCTGCAGGATGCTTGAAGCACAACAATGGTTTTCCTCTTTTCTCCCGCCGAGGGACTGCAGTGCACACGTATCCTCACAGCAAAGAGTGCCCTATTGAGTGCTGCTTGGCTCCAGCCTTAAAGCAATTTAGCAATCTGCCATCTTAAACTGTCTAATGACAGCTCTTCAAGCAATTGGAAGATTGCAGCCTGCAGTAAACTCTCCAGCTGAGTGAGAGCTGGTTTGTGCCTCCTCCACTCTCCCTTGGCACCCGCAGTGGAAGTCAGGCTGCTCTCCCTGTGCTTGGCATGGCATTAATGCAAAGACAGGATCCTAGGGGTGGGTTGAAGAGTGGCCAGGGTTAAATCTGTGCTGTTAAATAAAATGGGTTAGGTAAAATAAATAGATAAAACGGCTTGTTCAAGGGCACAGACAGCAGCTGGCAGAGCTTGCATGCCCATACATAACTCTTCTCCTCTTCAGGATGGGGTGGCTGCATCCAAACCACACATCAAGGACATGTCCCTGCCTCAAGCATCAACCTGAACCTGTGGCAAGAGTTCAGTGGCCAGAGCTTGGCCAGGGACTGTGCTCCCAATGGCCTACCTGATCACAGGGTGTGTTAGGGATGTCTCTCACCTGACTGAATTTGATGATACTTAGGTAGCCCCACTCTGGTTATCACATTTGTAGCCTTGGCTCCCTGTAGCTGTGCTGGAGGAGTGGGCAAAGCAGTGTGTGGAGGGTCAGCACACACTCATGCTTGCTGTGCAGCATGTTGAGAGGCTCCAGTGGGATGCCAGGCAGAGGTAAAAGTGTAGCAAGGACCTATCCAGTCCCATAATGGCTTTGACATCAAACTGGGTAGAATTGGGAAGAAAAGATTGGAGATGCTCCACGGCACAAGTGGGGAAATGAGGCCTGCAGCGACCAAACAACTCCTGGAAATGCTGAGCACAGTGACCATAAGGAGCTGTGCTGTTCTGTTTAGCTAAGAGCTGGATGCTGGCTATGGAGAGATAGGGCAGGCAAGGCTGGGGTTCTCTCATCTCTAATGAAGCTGTCAGGGAAGCAGCAATCAGAGTACACCCGCTTCCCAAAAGTAGGCTAAATCTGGCTGAAGAGATTACATTTTTTGACACATTCAAACCTGCCTGGGAAGCTGACATCATTCTTGCCTGAGGAAAGAAAAAAATGAATAAAATACATGGTGTATTACACGTAAGGCCAGGGCAGTAGGGAGGTTATGGAAAGAGGGGCAGTGTGAGAGTGAGGCTTCATCCCACAACCATGGGGAAGGCTCCTGCTCTTGCTCAGCTCGCCCAAACTCTGCATCACCGCACATTTGGGCAGACCCCAGTGGTTTCCCTTCCTGCACCACCCTGGTCATGCAGAAATTGGCATGGGCACTGGAAGTGAATTTTCAGGCCCTACAGATGTCCTGCCCTTCCCGCAGCTGGAAGGGTAGGAAATCTCATACCATGGCAAGGGAAGGTGAGATGTGCGAGCAGGGTGTGGTGCGTGTGCTGGCAGCTGGCTTGGCTGGAGACAATGGTGATAGACTCAGCAGAGCTCCGTGCAAGGGGAGAGGAGAGGGGATGGCATCATAGATGTGATTGGCAGTGGCTTGGCATGCTCACAGAATCCAGACAAAGTACTCAGCCAAATTCCGGGACAGGTGTACGTCAGGACTGGTTTGTTGTTCATGGAGTAGAAGAACCTCACAGACACACTTTCACCTCAGTTCTCCACTTGCAGCTCATCCCTGGTACAAACTGTGGGAATGTTGTCCTCCCAAAGCACATGGGAGCAGCCCCACAGGTATCTCAGGGCTGTGATGGGGAGGGATGTGGAAGATAAAGCCAGCATGGGGGGCTCTCTGCCTGCAGTCATGATATTGAAGTGATGTTGTGCCAGAGGATGGCTGTGACTGCAGCTGCACCCAGGCAGACGTGCTCAGTCAGCTGGGGGACCTCATTGGGGGACCACAGCATCTCTTGCTGACACTACACACTCCCTCTACACAGGGCATGGCAGACAGAGTCAAAGCCTGAACCCACGGAGGGTTTTTGCCTCCACCTCTTCCCACTGTGGCTTAGACTCCGCAAGGCAAACCATGGAATTCCCAAACTGATGCTGGAGCCAAATGATCCTGCAATTCGTGAAGCAATTTGATTGCACAGCCCTACTCGAGTGTTATCACCCCAGCCAGCTCCAGGGATGGGCAGAAACTGGAGCTGGGCTGAGGCCAATGAGACCAGCATCGGGCTGAATGTGCATCTCTGCAGCACTTGGAGCTCTGGCTTTCATCTGTATTTCTTTACAGCTTATCATGTTTGCACTAGGGCTCCGCAGATAACAATCTATTAACAGTAAAGTGAATTAGATCACTGCCTGGTTATTTCCCTCAGCTGAGGCCAAACTGCTCCTGCCCATTCAGGAAATGTGTGTTACTTTATTCTCTCTGAGCACGAAAGCATGTCACTCTAATTACCTCCCGTCTCATTCAGCCCCAGCAACTCCGAAACACTTGCGAGACAGGAGAGCTATAACCTCATTAGAGCATGTTATCGTAAGAGATCAGACACTGGCAGGGGTTTGTTGTGACGAGCTGCTCACAGATGTTTTCTTTTGAAAGTACAAAAGGGGAAGAGGAATCTGAAGCCGGTGAAGGGGAGCCCTGTAATAACCCCTCCAGTAGCGAAGGGCTGCAAGCAAGCGCTCGAGGTCACATCCTGCTCTTGGCTCGGCCTGCAAGGAAGCCCAGAGGGGCTCTGGGGATGCAGCAGGCAGCTTAAAGCTCTGGAACAGTCCATTCCTCCATAATCTCAGAATCAGGAGAACACTTATCGAACAAGCAGGTAAGGGTGTGCCAAAGCAAACAGGCCTTTCTGGCAGCAAAGCTGCCAGCACAAGGTGAGTGGAGCAGGCTGGTGAGCAGAAGTTTGGGGGAATTTGTGGTGTGTTGGAGCTTGGGTTTGCTGCCTCACAATCCCTTTCCAAACCCTTTAGGATCTCCAATCCAGAGATGGTTAACAACTGCTTTTTGTTTTGTTTTTTTTTTCACTTGTATCATAAATAGAAACTTTACCTTCTCCTCTAACCACAGCAAAGTAAAATTTCAAGCAACCCAACCCATACTGCAAGCCATTCACCAAATTAATGAAATCCAAACTACTTTTAGTTGCATGTGGACATTTTTCATTGAAAAATCCATTTTGTTCAAGGTTAGGGAAAAGGTAATTAGAAATAGCCACAGATCTGCCAGTGACTGTGTGGGGAGAAGAGCAAGCTGGCTGTGGTGGGGAGGGCTGTCCCCAAGCCCTGTGCCCGTGGCTTGGAGAAGGAGCCTGGTCAGGGCTGGCAATGCTGAGGGAGAACTGGGACCAGCCTCACCACACCACCTCCCTTACAGTGTATTAATGTTACAAGCAGTGCATCTCCTTGCTGGAAGGCAGGATTTAAACATTTAGGAAACACCACTGAGCAGCTTCCCAATGAATCTAAACCCCTTCACTTGAGTCAGAATAAACTTAAAGGATCCCTTTTATTATTAGTTGTTGGAGAGAAGTTGAGGCCATTAATGTTTAATAAAACCAGACCCCATGAGCAGCTCACGGCTGCTGCATGTGCCAGGCTCATCTGGCAAAGGCACAAGTCCTACCTTGCCAAGGGCATCCAGACAGATTCTGACAATTTATAGATGAAAGCAACTTAATGGGATGTTAATTGAAGGTGGCTTTCAGGAGCAAAAGGGTTAATGCAGACCCACTGACATCCCACTCTTGCTGCCATAGGATTCACCCATTGGAGTTGGTGGGGTTACAGCCTGGGGACATGAGACCCACAGCTTGGAGTTGGTTTATTTGGTGGGATAACCACAGCCAGTGCTGCTGCAAATGGTTCCCTGTTCACTGCTTCAGCAGCTTCTTCATTTAATGTTTATTTTGACCCCTTGTTCTCTGGCAACATTGCTGTTCCTAATGCAACCAGAGCCAGGACAGCCTGGCAGAACACTCGCTCCGTTCCCTTTGCCTGCTTGGGTTTGTGGGAGGCAGTGTCACCCTCAGTGGATTCTGCAGTGAAACAATTAAGGTCCTCATCCAAAGCCATCTGAAATCAAAGGGAGGTTTGGGTTGCTTTGAGCCTTTTTGGTTTTGGTTTTTTTTCCTGCCTTTGACTTCTACTGCTCTGGATTCTCAGCAATTTCCATCAGGTGAGAGCTGATCAGCACTGGGCAGTAGCCAGGCAGTCAAGCTGAGCTTCTACACATGCAGACACACTTTAGCAGTGCTGTCTGACAGCTTTGGCTTCCAATGGAAGGTCCCATTCATCTCTTGCTGATGGTTCAAGCAGAGTCCTCACACTTAACACCACTAAAATTTGGGGAATTACATACAGACCAGGATAAACCCCACAACATAAATGTGCACACACATTCTCTCCTCCAGACCTCTGCAGCAGACACCAATTCCAAAGTCAGAGGAAATTTCTGCTGAGCTGCAGCACGTATTGGTGAAACCACTTCCACTTTTCTCCCTGGGAGACACCTGGGCCAACTCTGACTTTCAGGTGCTGCAGTTGCAATTTAGAGCCAGCCACACAACTGACTTATGAATGAGGCAGTGATCTTGAATATGCCTTGAGGGGGTTTCCTTTCCCACTGGGTGCCAGGAGCTGTAGGTTTCTGCTCTTCTGCAATGACAGGAGGAACAGAAAAGCATAGCTCTGGCTTTTCTTTTTCTGAGCCTTCCAGTGGAAACTTTTCTTGCAAGAATCTCAGGGACAGCCCAGGTGATGAATCTCTGAGAGGAAGAGTGGTCAGATTTTAGCTGGGCCAAACACACAAGCATGGGTTCCTGGGACCTGAGAAGGAGCTGTTCAACTGTTCCCTGCTGTGGTGTGTGGAGAGCTGAGGAGCTGGTTCTCCTCCAGGACAGAAGCCATGACTGCTCTCGCATCAGTACCTACAACAAATGCAATCCCGGGGGGCTCCCCGCATCCCTGACCTCTGCAGGAGGGTGATATTTGGAGAGAACAGAAGAGATTGCACACAGGCACGCAGGCAGACGTTGACTGAGAGTGAGAGGAGAGTGTCTGTGAGATGTAAAAAGGGAAAATCTGCTCTGATGGACACATCAAAGCCCAGAAATGGCTGGGGGAGCATTCCCAGTGGCAGGACAAAAGGTGACTTTGGTGTCAGTGGAGACTCTCAGTCTGTCCCATGGCCTTCAGTCTCCTCCCTGGCTGGCAGAGCTATTGCAAAACCATCTTTGCCTCTAAGGCTCTGGGTTTGCCTCATCCCAGCACATGTACAGGACTCCTTCCAATGTCTGCGAACACAAAGCCTGAAAGGAGCCAGTCTGCTCCCAACCCCTTGGGCTATTTGGGGAGCAGAGGCCACAGGGTGACAGAGGGTAGAGAATAGATAGCAAAGAGGGCAGAAGGCTGCTTAGCCCAGGGGAGCCAAGCAAGACACAGGGGCATTGAAGGCACGTACCTCTTACAGTTGTGGAGTGATTTATTGAAAGCTTAAAGAAGGAATTGCCAAGCGCTCTTTGTTTCCATGGCACCATAAAAAATGGATGGGAAGTGACTGGGCTGTCTTGTAGTTTGAATGTTTCATTGGCATGTCGTGGAAACCTCCAGAGGATGCCTTGAGGGCATGAGAACCAGCTGATGGAATGTGCTAGTTTGTTAATTTAATAGGATACAGCGTTTTCCCTTAACACCGCACATGCAAATCAGGGTGGTGAATCAGGTCAGCACATCTCCCCTGCACTGGCACTCGCCTCTCACACAGCATCTCCTCAGCTCCTGCAGGATGCCTGGGGTGCCCCAGCCCCTCCCTGCAGCACTCGGCAGGATCAGGCTGAGGGGGAGATTTTGGACTCCAAAGTGTCTAGTGGGAAATGAGAAACAGTATTTTTGTGGTGTGAAAGCCAGCCTGAGAAACGTGGTGGTATGCAAGGCAACACCAGCTCTGCTGCCTGGAAGGGATCGATGTGCACATTGACAGAAGTATTAAAAAATTCAGGTTGCATGTGATTCATTGGGGACTCTATCAATGATTCCTTCTAGATGGCTGAGGAAAAGACACACCAGATTTCTTTGGGATTAGCAAACCTACTGTAGCATTGAAACCAAGTTACTGCACGCCATACGCAAAACATGAGTCCCCTAAAGCTCACAAGGTGCTTCTTCAAATCCCACAGAAAGGATATGAAGCTCTAATAAACTGCACATACAATTTGAGAGTCCTTTCTTTAAAACTGTGGTATTTTGATCCCCACTCCAAAAGGAGTTTGCTGAATCTAACATAGATACTGTGTAAGAGTGCACGTGTATGTGTGTGTGTGTGTGCATCCTAAAACCCAGTGCCTCACCTGCCACTAGAGGTGACTCCAATATTTCCACTGAGCTGAACTGCTAAAGCCTCATTTTGGGAAGAGTTCAGTCCTGCCACAGACACAGACTCTTCAGGGGATAGACATAATCCAAAATTAATTGAATTCAGTGGAGCTCTGCACATTTAAACCAGTCAAAGACATTTGAACTCGATAACTTACCCCATCCCTTCTCCTCACTGCAGCCAGGAGAGGATCCCAGCTAAAGCTTTGCTCTAAGATACCCGGGACATCTGGAATTGCTGTCCTGGAGCAAGTATCATTTCATACTTCCTGAAGCTTTTGCAGCTGTCCTGCAAAGCTGCCGTGTGACACAGGGTATGAGCTCCACGTCAGAGCCTCCCTGTGCGGTGGTGGGACCCCAGGGATGGCACTGACGTGCTTTGGTGCTGTTTGGGAAGTGACCCAATGCATCCCAGCCTGGCACATCCCTCACCTTGCCACGGGAATGGGAATGCCTCCCATGTGTGGGTGGCTGGGCTGGCCCTGCTCCAGCTACACAGTGCAGCCAGACGGTTTCATTTTCTGTTGCCTCCTGGCTCTGTGCTCATCTTCCTCTCTGTGTCTTGTGCATTCCCAGAGCACGTGGCTGGGTTTCAGGCTCTTTTCCCCACACTGGAGCTTTGCTGCTCCACCAGCCAGGGAAAAAAAAATGGTGAGACATTCCCATCAAGTTGCAGAAGTGGGATCTCATGGTGGGTTTTTTTGCTTTTGGCTTTGTTTTTTTTTTTAATTGGGAAGGGAAATTACTAATTTCTATTGAGAACTTGCTGTTGTGTGAGAAGCACTGTCTTTGAACTCAAGAGTTGTGTTTTCAACCACAGAGACCTTGAGGATCCTGGAAAAGAGGTTTTGTGCTTTGAGAGGAACTCCACCAACCTTCCCCGTGTCACCCCAGCTGCTCCCAGTATGAGCCAGGAGGATAAACACACAGCAAGAACCTTTTCTAGAGGAAAAAAATAAAAAAGAACAACTGTCACAAAAATCTGACTGAAGCTCATTCCCAAACAATTCGGTGCCAGCTGCACAGCAGGAAAGCAGATCCAAAGGGACAGTTGCAGCAGTCATGTTTGATCTCTTACATGGAGGAGGCCAGAGGCTGCATCAGTGCCAAGTCCTGCATCGCTACCAATTGCTGGCAGCTGAATGGGACTCTGCTCCTGGCAGGACAACTGATCCTAATTTAATGACTAGGTGGTGGAGAATGTACCACGCCTCTTTCTAATCAGCGATTAAGTCCTTTTGGTGCTGCATTTACTTCATCTGACTCCCGTCCTGTGCTTCCCTGTGGCTACATCTATATTATGGTGGGGAGCTGTGGGCTTGCGTTAGCAGAGCTGAGTGTCTCTGTCATTTCTGGGGCATTTCCAAGCCAGCTAAAACCAGGATGTGTAAGAGCCCGGCCTGACTGCAAGTGCACATCCAGACCACACAACAACCACTCAGACCTGAACCAAGTGCCTGAACCCTTTGGAATTCCTCCAAAAGACTTTCTGCTCAGGGGTAGCATTTAAAATAGACAGACTATATAATAATCTGCCTGGGGCCATGAGTTTTAAGTGTGTAGGGACTGCCTACCCTGGAATAAAGGGTAGGTATAGCTGAAAAAATTTCAAATCATCCTGATAGCTGCTTTTCCATGGATGTATTCTAAAGATTGCAAAACCTGCAAAACCTAAAAGCAAGATAAATTAGCCCAGTACTTAGTTTCAGCTACTGTTCTCCCATGCAGAGCATTTTTTGGTCTGTTTGCACTGTGTTCTTATGCACGAGGCGGAGAGGGAAGTGAAAATCTATCAAAGGAGATGTTACGAGAGGTTTTTCAGCAGCATGACTGTGACAAGACTGTGCTGTAGCTCTGTAGCACACTATCTGTGGGATGCCTCAGTACAGCCGTGGAGACAGATGGCTGGTGCAAAGTGAAAAATCTACTTGCATCAAACAAACTCTCCAGCAAGCACTCGTCAGGATCCTATGCAAAGCACGGCCAATCTGCACCTGCAAGTCCATATGTACTTGTCCCATCAAGCATTCTCAACCATGTCCTTAGAGTGACAGCAAATCTACTTAGGCTTTTTTTTTTCCATCACCACTTCTACTCCAGGGGTTTTGAAAGGCTGTACAGCATCCTGTAGCTACCAATTCCCAACATGTGTCCAGTTTAGCATCCTCCCCAATATGTGACACTGACCTTGCTGTGTGATGGATGCCAGGCAAAGAGAATTAACCATTCCTCTGTTTTTATTTAGTTAGGAAGCAGTAACCTTTCAGTGCTCCCTGATGTACCAGATATGTCAGAGCATCCCACTCTGACTTCAAAGGAATGTCACAGGAATAGGAAGCACAGAACCAGCAGCAAAGCAATTAGTTATACGATCTGGTAGGGCAGTTCCCCTGCTCCACTTCCTAATGCCACTTAATGTGCTTCTATTAATGTTAAAACATGTGTTAAAAGGGATCGGACACTGAGAAATGAAGTCCCTCCAAAAAGGACTGGACACCGCTTTGATGTGGATTCACAGGGAAGAGTCTGAAAATCCACAGCTGTGAATTCACAGAGAATGAGGCAGAAGAAAAGAAACCAGCACAGGGAATGCCTTTAAAGCCTGCACTGGGGAACACTTTTTTCTTGCATGGATATTTCCCATGCAAGTCAGTTTATTTGAATTTAAAGACAAGAGAACCAAACTCTGAAATCCTCCTCTCGCTAAATATTGGGACACAGGCAACTGGCACTAGAAATGTAAGTAGTCTCAAAGCAGAAAAGCAAAGTCTGGCTTCCCTTAACTATATCCTGCAATAACTATGTTTCCTCTATGGCAAGATATAGTCTGTGCACTGATTTATATTGATGGATTAGCCAGTTCATGCTAAATGACCACCTGGCCACTGCCAAAGGTTTCTGCTAATAATCCATTGCTGTCTACTAGCCCAGGATCTGTGCAGCCAACACTTGAATCTGGAATACTCTGCTGATAGAAAAAATATAGAGAGGATTTATGCTGCAGGAGTCCTGTTTCTAAGCCCTTCTAATATCCCAGCCCTGTCCCTGCAAAGCTGGTCTCAGCTTTACACCAAGTGCACATTCCCCTTTCACCACACGTAGGAGCATTTCAGGACAACTTTCTCTAAGAGGAGATTTCACCTGACACCTCTGCAGGTTAAAGAGGGACAGGGAAGAAGGCAGGCACCCAGCTCAGCTGTCTTGCTCCTCTCCCATGGATTTGACATTGCAGAAAGCCAAGTAAATAACAAAAGCATCAAGAGTGCAGGAATGCCCAGGGGGTGGTGGTCCTGCCTGGTGCTGGAAATCTGGCCTTTACTCTTGGCTTTGGGATTTGTTGCCCACTAATAAGTGAAGAAAAAGGAGTGATAGGTGGTGGGTTTGTTGTAAACAGCATGTTCACCCTTGTGTGTCTGCTCCTGCTGCCTTGTGAGGGGTGGGACCTACTGGCACCAGCCACATCCAGGCAGGTCTGAACCACACATGCACTAGCAGCACGTAAAACCTGAAAATATGCTTGCACTGTCCACTGCTCTCCCTTATTTACTGCTCTGGCGTTCAAAGGCTCCACAGGCTTAAAGCAGACATGGAATAAAAAAAAAATCTGCCAAACTACAGCACAGAGTGATTGTGATCAGCCCAGTAAACCACATCCATGCTATCCGTGGACAGAGGGTTGGCTGCTGATCCCCTCTACACAAACCCTCAGATTTCTGTGCAACAAAAGTGCCTAAAGCCTGTGTTTGGAGAAACAAGAAGAAAAGATTATCACCCTCCCTCCTTGAGCTTTTCAGGCTGAGGGTGCTCTAGGGCAGGACCTGCTTGGTTGTTTGCACAGCGACTCAAAGGGTGATGGAGCTTTGCTGTTCCTTACAGGGGCAGCACCGTGACTGCTGGGTTAGCATGGACTGGTTTATGTTTTTCTTTGTCCTTTCCGTGCCCTGGTTTCAACACTGAACAAGGATCAACCCTGTAGCAAGCACAGGGATGTTTTCTTACTCTTGCCCTGGGTGATGGGCAGATCCTGCAGCCAGCACAGCAGGTCGTGGTGGCTCGCCCTGCCCTTGGAGGGTGCAGGCGATGCCCAGCATTGTGCCAGGAGCAGGGTTGGCCCCAGCACAGGGCCAGCCTGACCTAATTCACCTCCCTGTTCCAGCAAGGAAGATGGTGGTGGTGCTGAGAAGGGGCAGAGTCAGTGGGAAAGAGGGGAAGATGGAGGGAAAACGCTCACACTAGCATCCCTGCAAATGAGGGCAGCCAGAGACAGAGCCTGCTTGAAGGCAGGGAAAAGGAAGGGAAGATGGAGCAAGGGAAGAAAGAGAAGACTTCTTCCAGGAACAAATCCTGTAAATGTGAAAGGTGTATTTCCCCCAAAGTAATTTTTTTTTTTTTTTGCCAGCATGTGGGAAGCACAAGCTCTCTCCTCATGCAGGTGTTTAGTGAGTCTTACAGCTCACACAACAGATTTAGGCTTGTGGCTCTTCGAGCTCCCCTCCTTTTTCTCCCTAAAGTGCCCTCTATGCTCAGCTTTTCATTCTTTACATCTCCAGCTCTAATTAGCTTTTCTCTCCTGCTGCTTCTGATGAATTGCTCCGTTTTTTTTTTTTTCATATCTTTGGGGCCCCGCTGCTTCTTGGGGAGCTGGGCTAGAGAGTTNTCTGATGAATTGCTCCGTTTTTTTTTTTCATATCTTTGGGGCCCCGCTGCTTCTTGGGGAGCTGGGCTAGAGAGTTATATTTCTCATCCCTCTCAGTCATTATGAAAGAGAATCCTCTCAGATGAGGACATTCATTAAACTGATTTGGGATGCCTGGTCTATCTTCACTCTGTGTGTTTGCATTAGTGTGGGTAAAATAATTAAAATGCACAGGAAGTGTGGGCTGGAATAATCAGAAAGGCTGGCCCTAACCTGAGGAAATTTGGGGGCAGGGTACCTGTTTACTTTTTTATCAGGTGTCTCTACCTTAATTGCAAAACATATTTGAGTGAATTCTTCTCTTTATTCCACTATCTTTGCATGTCAGGATGTGTGGAGGACAAAGGAGATAGGCCCCTTCACTCAGAACTGTGTGCCCCCAAATCCTGGGATCACTGTAGGACCTTGACATTTAATAAAACCTTAACACAGATGTGGTGGAGGAAGGAAGAATGCTTATTTAGCCTGTGAATTTGGACCTCTTTAAGGTTCCCAGACCCTGACTTCTCTTCACAGCTGGACAAACTCAAAAATTATTTCCAACATAAAAGCAGAGATGAACCTATTTGCAGAAGACAGGGTTTTAAGGGAGAAAAATATGGAAATATTAAACACCAGGAGATGACAGTGCCAGGAGTGGCCTTTTATTCTGCTGATGGAGTCAACAAGTGACCCCTGAGATACACCCTGCAGTGGATGAGCACAGGAATAGGGTGGTTTCAGTGGGCATAGATCTGGGAGCCATGAAACCTCACCTTTCCCACAACACCTCGAAGTCTTTGCCACCTCCTCTCTGTGTTGCTCATACCAGTCTGGTAACACTTCTTTTTTTTTCTTCTTTATGTATTGGTTTTGAAGAGCAGGGATGGCTTTTGGAGCACAGGGCACCTGATGCTCAGCAGCCCCATGTGAGAATTGAGTGGTGCTGGTGCCACTGGTGCTGGCTATGGGAAAACCTGGTTGGATCAGATGCCACTGGGGTGTCTCCTTGCCCTTGAAAGTGAAATGGCCACAACTTGCATGAGCCAGAGGAAGGCTCAGAAGGCTCAGGAAAAGCAGAGCACAATTAGTCTGGCCTGACTCCTTGCTGATGTGCCTAACTGGTGTCCCTGGGTGAGCAGTTCTGTGGGCATGTGTTTAGCAGGAGAACCAGGTTCACTTCAAGGCTTTACACATAAATGGGCTGCCTTGGGCTGAGGTACACTGAGATGCCAAGCCAGGACAATCTCAGAGACCATTTACAGTCACAACTGCCTGAAGACCAACCATAAAAAGGACTGTACTGGCCAGGACCTCACCAGCTCCTACAGCCTGCATCCTGCTGTGGTCTCTGGAGGGGTTTAGCACCAGGCAAGCCCTGCTGGTTCCCTCCATGTGCAGGATCCTTGCACCAGGTCTCAGATGGGCCCAGAGAGGTTGATCTCACAGCAGGGAGGAGGGACACGCAGGTACCAAAGAAGGGTGTGTGGCACAAGTCAGGAAGAGCAAGTTTCATGCCACGTGTGACCCGGTGCACTTTGTGCCAGCCCTCTGGCTGGGTGGCCCTTGCTGAGGACATCACAGGTCCCTGCTCCACATGTGTCTCAAATAACAGCTGTGGATTTTGAGAGTGGGATTCAGCTGCCTTGAGGAAGATGTTTGCATCTCAGGCTGCTGTCCTTGCTCCTCAGTAGTCACTTAGTGGTGTCCGGGGTTCAACTCTGCCCAAAGGAGGTGTCTCCAGTGAGGCAAATGGATAACACTCTGTGAATGTTTCTTATCTTCAGGAGAGCAGGAATGGCTGGATCAGGTGGAAACATTCAAGCTACAGGTATCTAAACTTGAGCTGCCTCACATGACATTGGGGTGCAGGATGGCAATGCTGGGGGTGCAGAGCACCTGGTTTGGGATGCCTCAGCGTCAAAAACCCATCAGCAGGGAGGCAGGAGGGGTTTTGTTTGAAAACAGTGAAAGATGCACAGATAGTCCTGTCCCACCCCCCTGCAGTGAGAGAGAAAACGTGTGAGAGTGGGTGTGTGTTTGTGCATGTCCACATGGGTGTGAAGGAGACAGAGATCCCCAGGGAAAGGGTGAAAAGCAGAAGGAGATGATTTAGGACTGTTCTCAAGGTTTGTCCTGTATTTGCCTCCTCTCCAAGGTCTTGGCACCAGCTCATTTCTCTGCAGAGAAGCCAGAGGTGCGTTCCTCCAAAGTGATACTCTGTCAAACAGGAAAGCCATTTGCTTTCTGCTGGCTCTGCAGATTTTCAGTGCCTGCAACTGCAGACCTAAAAGTTTATCTTACCAGAGGAATTTATATGGGGCTGTGAGATGGGCTGGTGTTATATGGCTCTAAGTAGTTACAAGAAGCCTCTGTGGGGTAATAAAACAGTATTAATTGTATTGCTAAGGTTGCATTTTAAACATTAAATTATGGATGGCTTGATAGCATCGTGAAAGCCAGCATCTTGACATGACCTAACCATTATCTATGGAAATGGCTAAAATGCCTTTTTGCAATGTACTCTGGTTGATTTAACTCTTTGGGGTGACACTTAACATTAAATTATTTCCTCTGTCAGAGGGAGAGCAGGGAGGGCTTCTCCTCCTCCTTCCCCTTCTTCAGCATCCCTATTCTCTTCCTGTGCTCTTTCTGAACTGCTCTTAACCTCCCCAGCTTCCTTTAGCCTAGAAATGGCAAATGGAGGGGAGGGACACAAGCCCAGATCACCATTCCACACTTTGTCCTGTGCATCTCTGAGGGTGCCCAAGGGAGAACCCTGGGAACAGTGGCAGCAGGAGGTGTGGGATTGTGGGGAGAAGCTCAGAGGAAGCCCTGACACAGTGGGGATGGGCCCTGGAGGGGTCCCTGCCAAACTCTGCCCCCAGCCCAAGGAAGAAATGAGGGAGGGAATGCACCAGCCCTTGTTAATCTAATTAAATGGGTCAGCCCTGAAGGCCAATTACAACACAGCCAGTGTCAACAGCAGTTCTTCTCTCGCTGGCTGGCTTAGGGGCAGGGCTGCAGCAGAGCCTTTCATGGATAGGAACAGCATGTGCTGATGGAAGAAGAACAGGCAAAGAAAAATTTAGTGGTTTTGGTTTTTTTTAAATTATTTGTATTATTTATTTTAAGAGATTGATGGGTTCATCACTGGAGGTGACCAGCTGAGGAGCAGATACACATCCTCAGTGTGTCAGGCGAGTCCCGAGTCCCACCCCCAGCCCCCTGCTCCCCGTGTTGCCCATCCCGGTGTTTTCCCATCTCCCACAGCAGGTGAGGTGCAGTGTCTGTGTGGGAGCCGGGCTGGTGGCACCTTCCCAGGGCACAGGGAGGTCCTGGCTGGCAGCCCTGCCTGTGTGAGGCACAGCTGGTCAGTGGGGTGGCCACGGGGACCCCGCCGTGCCCGGCACCCCACAGCTGTCCTGTCACACTGGGCAGCTCCGACACGTCCCTGCTGATCCCAGCAGAGCAGCTGGCACACTGCTCCCACTGCTCCCACTGCTTCCACTGCTTCCACTGCTTCCACTGCTTCCACTGCTCCCACTGCTCCCACTGCTCCCACTGCTTCCACTCCTGGCTCCTGAGCTGCTCAGAGACCCAGCTGGAGCTCCCAAAACCCCAAAGGAGTTTTAGAAAAAGCCCTTGGTCCCCCCAGGGCTGAGGCACACAAGCTGAGGGAGACAATAAACACATAGAAGAGGAGAATTATATCTTCTGACACCTCTGGTCCCTGTGCAACACTGCCCTGAGTACAGCCAGGTCTCTGCTGGGATGGAGACCCCCATGTCCACTTGGATTCATTCCACAAGCCGTGGGACCTCCTGCCTGGTTTCCTCTTCATTGAGGAAAACATCCATGCACTGTCAGACATGGAAAGAAAATGCAAATCTCTGCTGCCCACGGCTCACAAAGCACACCTGTGCAGCGCTGCAGCATGAAAACCCCAGTCGTGGCCTCTAAGAATCAGACAAAATAGGTAAAGGACTAAAGCTCACGCTCTGGTGACCTTGAATTTTTATACTAATAAAGCTACTTGATGGGGTTTTTATCAAAAGAAAAAAAAAATTCCTTTCATAGGTTGCTGTCCCCTGACAACATTTTGACATCAGAGACCCATCATGCCTCTTGTATTACGGAGTGCTCATTTATCTTAGAAGCCAGTAGCAGCTGCTCACGTTACAAGTGGGAATTTCTTCCCTTTGTTTTGCTCGATGTGGCTCTCCTGAACTTTGGTTCAAGGGTTGATTTAAGTGGATCTGTGTTACAGACTGATGAGATATTTCCAGTGAGTGAAATGACTAAATGTGGCATGTTTAATGTCTTTGGTGGATCAAGCTCACCACTCATTTCTGGCTACTTCAGTGAGCCTTGCTTTGTAGAGTTCATAATCTGAGAGCTGAGTTTATGTGGTACAAAGTGCACCCAAAGGAGTTACACTGGTGCAAAATACACAGAAGAATCTCATCACATTCCCCTCAACCCCCAAGGACCCCTGTTACAAGCAGCTGCCCTGGGAAGCCAAACTGTTACACAAACCAGCTCAGAAAAGAAAAGCCCAGAACAGGAGCCCGAGTGTCCAACAAAGCCAATAATAGCTGGAATAGGAAGAGAAAATATGGAGACCCTGCAACAAAATCCCAGGGGATGATTTATGGAAAGTGTTTGGTGATAATGTTTCCATTTGATTTATAAGTTTGAGAGCTGAAATTTCTCTTCTTGGAGCACAGAGGAGACCTCCAAATGCTGGTGGGACAGGAGAAGATGAATGCATGTACTGGACTTGTGCCCCATCCCTGGAAGTGTTCAAGGACAGGCTGGATGGGGCATTGAGCATCCTGGTCTAGAAGATGTCCCTGCCCTTGGTATGGGGTTGGAACTGGGTGAGCTTTAGGGTCCCTTCCAACCCCAACCATTCTAAATTCTATGAAAGATCAGCTGTGTCCTTAAGGCAGCTCAGCTCTCTTGCATGATTCACAAAATAGTTTGTTAAGCTCTGTGGCAGTGTGTGAGGCTAGAGCCTCAGCACGAAGACCTCGGCACTGGGAGATCCTCTGTAGACACACTGCCCTCTGAANGCACAGAGGAGACCTCCAAATGCTGGTGGGACAGGAGAAGATGAATGCATGTACTGGACTTGTGCCCCATCCCTGGAAGTGTTCAAGGACAGGCTGGATGGGGCATTGAGCATCCTGGTCTAGAAGATGTCCCTGCCCTTGGTATGGGATTGGAACTGGGTGAGCTTTAGGGTCCCTTCCAACCCCAACCATTCTAAATTCTATGAAAGATCAGCTGTGTCCTTAAGGCAGCTCAGCTCTCTTGCATGATTCACAAAATAGTTTGTTAAGCTCAGAGCTGTTCTCCTTACTCAGGAAAATCCACCAATCCTTCATGCAGCCTGAAATCCTCTGTTGGGTGTCCAGGAGTGGCAGGCCCTGGTGAACTGTCAAGAGCTGTAGATGTTGGGGGTCTGTCTGGGGGTCTGGTTTGACTCACAGAGGATGCCCTGTCCGGGACAATGCTCCTGAGGGGACAGAGCTACTGACAACAGTGCAGCACTAGCTGGTCCATCGTGTGATCTAGCCTGGCTAAGCTGGGACAAGCCAGCTGGCCCTTCTGTGGGGCAAGTGGTGCATGGCTGAAGCCTGGCCCACACCCAGGCTCTTCTGGTCCATGCAGTCTGGATACACAGAAGCCAGCCAGCTGCCTCTGGGATCACCACTGTGGGCTGAAGCACAGCTCCTAAAAGCAGAGAAATGCAACCCAAAAAGGCTGAATCCCTCCCTGACCTGCTCGTTGTTTGGGATCAAGGGTCAGTTTCTCCAGAGGTAGGGGGACCTTCTTGTCCTGTTCCTGCTGCTGCATCCCAAAGAGATTAAAGGCAAATCTCCAGCAAAAATTATGGCAGAACATGGCCTGAGCTTTTGCAGGAAGCTTTGGAGCCTGTTCCTTGCTGAGAGGGGGTTGCTGCCATCCTACGTGAACCGTAACACCAAGGCAGCGTCTGCACAAAGCGCTGAGAAGTGAAACCAGCACTCCCCACCCAGCTCTTTTCCCCGGTTCCCAGGCTGACGGAGACAGCTTGGCTCATCTTTACAGCTGCAGCCTCCCTCTGTTCCCAAGGTCTGCTCGCCCTCCTGGCTTCTGCTTTGTTCTTCAGACCACCAGGACAGAGACACATGCAAACCCAGCCCTGCCCTGGCTCTGCAGTGGTGGTCTCCATCTCCCTTCAACACAGATTTATGAATTTAAAGGAAATCATGATTTCCTGCTGCCACTTGCTTTTACTGCACAGGCCTTCTGTGATTTGCTTGGATCCCCAGCAGATATCCACGACGGACATGTCCTTTCCAGCTGGCATTTAGTGGGTGCCTGTGATGGTTGCTGGTGGTCCATTAATCTGCTCACCCCCAGCAGATTCTCAAAGAGATGATTTGCTTCTTGGCCTTTTAGCAACAGTTCATGGCTTTTTATGAGCATTTCCCTCAGTACCTCCTCTTCAGGTGGTGGCTTGAAATACTTTTATAGAGGGTTGGTATTTTTGAGCATCTGTGTGACTACACATGTTGTGCCTTAGTCCATCACAGCTAGTGGCAAGGAGGGGACATCAGTCCCATCGATAGGTGACCATTGAAAGATTTAGGAGGTGGGTTTGGAGCAGCATCTGAGGGTTTCAGATGCTTCTCTGAAGCTTAGCCAAACCCTTTTGGCCTGGAAACTGAGCTGGGAAATATAATGAGATTAGGCTGTCAAGAGAGATTTATGGTCCATCCTTCTTCCAGCTGGGTCAAAAATACCACAAGTGCAGCCTCTTTGAGACAGCACTGGTGCCTCTGCTCTCGGACAGAGCCAGGGAGGGCAGGGCAGGTGGGGCTTCCTTTCAAGTCAGTGGAGCATTATTAGTGTTGGGGAAGTTCAGGACTTCTGCACCTTAATCACACATTCTGGGAATGGGACTCAGCCTGACCCCGATGATGAAGGTGTCACTCTGGGGGCACAGCAGATCCTGGGGACACTGCCATAGTCCTGCTGCTCGTCCTGGTTCACAAACTCCTTACACAGACACCAGATTTTACCTCCAGCCTCCAAGGACTTTCCTTGCTGCGTTACCTCCTGTGCTTCCAGCTTGGATAGCAGTGATACAACATGTGGATCACCCACTGCTGCTGGCAGCTTCCACCCTCTTTCTGTTCCTGCTAAAAATATGAGTTAGCAAAGACCTGATGGTTCAAGAGTGTTTAAGGCAAGCTCCAGCTGCTGCAGAACATGCACTAGGGGTCCACTGTGTGAGCAGCAGAGCTACCAGGGAGATGAAGGCAGCCAGTGGCAGGGCACTGGGTAAAGTCATCTCAGCTGGTCCTGCTGGCACTAGAAAAGGGCACATATCCATGTCCTACGCCTTCTCAGGCCACACTGAGGGGCACCTTTCAGGATGTTTGCATCAAAACACAGTCTCTGTCAATGTGAATCAAATCAGACTCTGGGAATTGTGAAGAAGTGGAGAACAAAGCAGAAAATGTCGTTATGCTACCACAAATGTCTCTGGTGCATCCACACTGACTCAGTGGGTGATTCAGGTTCTAAGGGACCTCAGGTGGTTGTTGTCAGTAGTTTGTGACATTTTAGTCCCACAGCACTCAGAGGAAATAGGATGTTTGGGAAAGATGCATACAAAGTAACACAAGGGACTGAAGGTCTGGAAGGAAAGATGCTCCAGTTTGGAAAATAAATGGTCTAACAGAGATTCAAGAGAAGTCCAGAGAATTCCTCAGGGATGACTGATGGCTCATTGTCTTGTACAATAGAAGAATTAGGAGCAATAGAAAAACTAGAAGCTGGCAGGTTCAAAAGCTACATCCTCCACTCTGGGATGTGGGTGCAGCTGTACCCCCAGAGGTGTGATCTGACCAGCTGTGAAGCTCAAGGGGTGGCACCAAGTTGACCTTCGAGCCCAGCTGAAGAGGATGGCATGGCCTCAGCATGGCTTTCACACACAGCTGAGTTTTTAACCCCTGTGTTGAAGTGTTTTGGATAGTTATGTATTTGTATCAGTGAAACCACTATGTAATTACAAAACAAGCTAATAACCACTGAAATTAGCAAATGGATATCAGTCATCATCAGAACTTGTGGGTATATCTAGGCAATTCAACCACATCACTTCTCAGTGATCCCAGAATCCCAGTCCTCATCATTCCCCAGTTTTTTTCTAAGTTTATAGTGCCCTGAAAAGGACTGACACTGAAAAGTTCTCTTCTGCCACTGCCTGTCTTGTGGGGTGCAAACTCCAAAAGCAGCTTCTCCTGGTGGGTGGTGCTGGATTGTCTACCTTCTAGTAAGAGATGAGCTTGATATTGTCACCTTTATCCAGGTATTTATTCTTGGGACTGATGGGAATCAGATGGGCTCAGACTTGGTTCAGAGACAGTCAGACAGAGAGAATATACTCAAGTTGCATTTTGTGAAAAAGCAGTGGAGGAACTCTTAATTTTGTACAAATTCTCCTTTAGGGCTTTGGAAGAGTTTTCTCCTCCCTCATTAATTGGCTGGCCAGACCCTCATCACCTGCTATCCTTGTCAGGACTGGCACTACCACGACTTACAGTGCAATGGTTTATGGCCATAACAGTGCCTGAATTCCTGTTCACTCTGTTTTATAGTGTTCTGTGGGAGGAGGAGGCTTTTTCCTTAAAAACAATAAATTTTCTCAATAGCTGCACCATGGGGGAGCTTGAGGACATGGAGCCCACAAATCCTTCCTGGTGTGGGGTAGGGTCATCCCAGTTTTGGTGGCTGGGACACAAGTCACAGAATTATAGAATCACAGAATCATGGAATGGTTTGTGTTGGAAGGTACCTTAAAGACCTTCTAATTCCAACCCCCAGCCATGGGCAGGGACACCTTCCACCAGAGTAGGTTGCTCAGGGCCACATCCAACCTGGCCTTGAACATTTCCAGAGATGGGACATCCACAAGCACTACAAAGTTTTTTATTAAGTTTTTTTTTTTTTAAATGAAGTTATCTAACTTCCCCATCACAGAGAATTTGCACAGGCTCTCCTTTCAGCCTTCAGCAGGGAGACAGAGAGATGTGAGGCAAAAATTTGTTTTTCCTACCATTCTGAATTCTCTGCATGTTTTGCCCAACCCCTTTTATTTAGCTTTTTAAATTTTTTAAATTTTCTTTCTCTTTCCTTTTCCTATTTTTTTTTTTAATTTGTTAGTTACTAAAGCAAAGCAGTCAAACAGCTATGGAATTACATTTTTTCCTTGTAAGAAGCATCCCAGGAACTCTAATCACCCTGATCCTAACTGCTTTCAAAGAAACAATTTTAATTCTTCAGCTCAGCGCAGCTTTCCACTTCACAATGTATTTTGCTTCCTGATTTCTCGATGGGACTTTTTCCAAGCAGTGCTTAAAATCAAAAGCGCTTCTTTTGTCTCCAAACAGCATTTTTAAAATTCTTGATTCGTGGAAAATCTCCCAACTTTTGTCTTCCACGGCACAAAGAAAATAAGTGTTTGGAAGTTTTTGCTGCCGGCCGGCAGAGCCGGGTGTGTGAGCAGCTGCAGCCACCCAGAGCCTCTCCAGCAGCTGTGAGCAGGAGCTCCAAGTCAGCTCTGTCCACATCTGCCACCACACAGTTGCATTTTTTGCTGCTTTAAGGAAGTTTTAGTGTTCTTGTGCCCTGCAATCAGTCCTCGTGTGGGTGCAGCCACTCTTGTGGCCAGGCCAGGCCTTCTGCAGGAGGATGGGAGCGGGTGCTCAGCTGCCCAGCCCCACCTGAGCCTCTTCCTCTGGGGGCAAGGGGATGCTGGTGACCCAGCAAACATCCCTCGGGCCAAGGGTCTGTTCGTGGGGCAGATGCTCCCCGTGCACCTGGGGCCCTCCATGTGCTGTGAGGGGCTGCAGCCCAGCGGGACCGAGATGGAAAGCACAGCTAGGGAGGGGCGGCGCTGCCGGATCTGAACAGCTGGAAGCACCCACGGCCCTTTGCTATTTCCTTCCCTCCCTCTTCTCTCAATTAATTTGCTTCCTTCTTTGCCCTTTCTTTCTCTTTCTTTCTTGATTTCCTCCTTTTGATTTATCTTTTAAATTTATTTTCTCTTTTCCTCGTTCTCTTTTGCTTTTTCTCTTTTTTATCTTTCTTTCCCTTTCTCTTTTCCTTTATTTTTCCCTTTTTGCTTTCTTTTTATTTCCTTTTTATCTTTCTTTTTATTTTCCTTTTTCTATTTCTTTCTTTTAACTTTTCTTCCCCTTTTCCCTCCTTGCTTTCTCTTTCTTTTCTTTTCTTTCTTTCTTTCTTTTTCTTTCTTTCTTTCTTTCTTTCTTTCTTTCTTTCTTTCTTTCTTTCTTTCTTTCTTTCTTTCTTTCTTTCTTTCTTTCTTTCTTTCTTTCTT